>VYXF01001200.1:123120-162568 GCA_013397295.1 Polioptila caerulea
TTTTTTTTTTTTTTTTTGAGAGGTTCTGGTGTCCTAAACACCATTGTATTGTTTTTAATGCACAATAATGTTATATTTTAAAACTTTCACTAAACCACTGCTTGCTGTAACTGCAGGAAAGCATCACACAAAGTAAAGGAAACCGCTAAAAATATTTCCAGAAAGGGAGAACTGCATTTGTCCAGGCAAAATACAAATCTCCATAATTTTATTTGCCCCTCAAAAATTTATTTGCTCTTTTTAGTTTTAGGGGAACCAAACATTTGTATAATGGCAATAAAGCACAGAATGCACAAGACGATATTTTAAAATATAGTATTAGAAATATCGAGCCATCAAGAGGAGTTGGAGATGGGTGCAGTCACAACATGAAAAAACTTAAGTATGAAGTAGAAGAGAAAATGAAGGTAGGTATAGAGCTAGGAAAAGTAAATAAATGAAATAAATGGAAATGTGAGGAAAATAAATGGTAGATTATTTCTTCAGTGTCTTATGGTTTCTTTCTTCTTGATTCATATTCTTATGATCTTGATTATCCTCAATTGATTGTTTTGAACTCTTTGGTGAATCGTTTACAAATTCCTAGACAGACAGCCAGTGATTCTAGGACTGAGGGTCCTGAAGCTGCAAGCACTTAGGCAGAAGTTTGGTATGGCAAAGCTGCTCAAGAACACACAAAGAAATCGTATTTGTCATCCTTTTCAGGTCAGAGGTAAATCAGATGATCAGTTTGTCCTCAAGCTAGTGACTCTCCTTCTGAATTGCAAGAGCCTTTGGTAAAAATATTTCCCATTGCTGTGATATTTGTTTTTTTGGTGTTGTTTTTTTTTTTTGTTTGTTTGTTTGTTTTTTAATTGGCTTATGCAAGCCAATCTGGAATTCATTTTACTGAATTCCATCTGAACTAGTTCAGAGTAGAGGTCATGAGAAGTAAACAAAAGGTAATGTATACTTAGCTAATTCCTTAAACAATCACAACTAATTTATGGAAAAAATGCTGCATTTATCCATTTCTTTACTGCAAGGCTATGAAAACAGAAACAGAGAGGCCAAATTGCAGGCATGACCCTGGAGCAAACTGTGGCTATAACTAGGCAGGATGTAGTTGCATGTAAGTGGGAATTGTGTGAATTTGGAAGATCAGCAATTGTAAACATGACAAATTTGGCCCTGCTGTATTAGGGAGTAAATCTGACAGTAATAAGGCACAGATAAACATGTCAAGTGGCTGCAGGGGATGGATATAAAAATCAGGCACTTTGATTTACCCTGCATTAATGGCATTCTCATGTCTGAATGGGGACAGATTCATGTCGTTGCAGTAGTTGTAGAGTTCAGAAAGGATGGTTTAGAAACATTTAGATCCATTTTTGTCCTACACTTCCTGTTTTGCCCTACATGTCCTATTATCACTCATACTGTCTAAAATAGGTATAAAATGGCTCTATTCTGCAGCACTTTGTGTTCATTCTCATACTGATCTGCATGATATGAATGGCAGGGGAAGCAGCAAATCGAGCCATCAATTTGTCTTTTAATGTCGTAGACAAGTCATATTACTTATGGGGAAAATGAACACCTTGAAATTTTGCCACAATGTTTACAAAGCAAATGGTAGTCTAATTATAGTTTTATGTTTATTTTCTTAGAATTTGTAACTTATTCCTTTTTTTTTCACTGAGGCACATCTTCATAATTTTGAATGCTAAGATCTTAATTCTAGCAACTTCCCTTGCTTTACTGTTTTTCTGTGCCAATTTCCTTTTACTTGATCCCAAGGGGTTTCCGGTGCTGTGCTCCCAGTATGGTGTTCTTCAGGAGTCTCTATGCTGACTGAGAAGATGTCCTTCTACTTCTTTGAAATAAGATTCCTTATTGTTACCCAGCTCTCCTTTCTGAAGGTCAGCATAGCCATGGTGATACTTTTGATAATGTTACTCTTGTGCGTACTTCCTAAATCTAAAATTATTATGGTCACCATTACAAACTGTTAGTTCATCAAAAATAAATGTTGTTTTGATCAAAGATCAGTTTAAAACATGTATATTTGGTAATAAGCTCTTGTTTTGACTTTCTGGACAGGCTTTCCCAACACTATCTAGCTTTCTTGTATTTTCTCTGGCTTGGGTCCTCATATTTAACTTCCTCATATCTTTCCATGAAAGTTTAAATATAAAGTTGGCAAACTGTTGCTTTCAACTTGCAAAAGAGAGGATTATAAAATATCAATGGGTCACATACTGATTTTTAATTCAGGCTTCCCACCCCAAAGAGTTAAAAAAATTCATGAGACTTTCAAATAAGTTTCAGAATATAAAGGGAAAAATAATTATGATTTTGGAGAGTTAATTTTTCTAATCTGTCTTCGGTTTTTATTCTTCATAGCATGCACATAAGATGTTCTGAATGCATTTGCACACAAAAATGAGCATTCATGTAAGTCCTTCTTTTAATTCAAAGGGTGATATAAGTGTTGGACTCAGGCAGTATGGCAGAAGTGTAGGAGAGAAAGTGTTTGCCTGCCTTCCACTGCACTTCTTGTGTGCCAGGCATGCCCAAGGTCACCCTCAGAAGAAAGCATGCAACATTCTGCTGTAATGTAAACATTTTGCTGTTCTGTTGTGACTAAATGCAGGGGGGTATGAAAGTGAACATATTCTGAGTGAGAGGAAAGTATAGGATGTGGCTGACTGTGCAAAGGCAATAAAATGGTTTTATGTCTGACTAGGAGCTGCTGACAAAATGTCAGGTTGCATCCAGAGACCTCCCTTGCCATTTCTGTAGTACCAAAGTTCTTTATCAAAAATCATCTTGTCACATGTCATCTCTAGTAGGTTATAATATGACCTTGAATGGTTTAACTGTTGGTAAGCTGAATTGAGGGCAGAAAGCTGCTGACATGTTGAATTGAGCACAGGCTGTGCTTCTTGGTGAAAAAATTCCATTAGCAAAGACTAATATTTTTCTGTTTTTTTTAGCTTAGAAGTACAGAAGGCTTATATACAAAACAGTGACCTTATTTCATGACTGTGTTGTTTATGTCACTTGAGGATGAGAAAAGACAGCTCTGTGTTTTGACTTAGACCTCTCTTGCCACCACTTTATTTCATTGCCTTGCTGAACAGCCATCTTCAAATATTGGCATTCTCTGTTCACTGAATGATCTTAAGTGAATTTTACAGGAAGGCTGAATTACTCATCTTTATTCCTATCAATAATTGGTATAAATGAAGCAAGAATTCAAGAAATTGTGCCTGTTTTAAATTTCCTTTTTTCTTCTTTATTGTCAAGAGCATATTTAGTGGTCAGACCATTGTGGGCTTCTTCATGCCTGGCAGATAAGAATACATGATTTGCATAAGAATATATGTTATCCATATACGTATGTAAAAATAGAGATATGCATATATATGATAGGGTGCAACACACTGGAGCTGCAACAAGTTCTGAACAGTAGATTGCCACTTTCCAGGGCATAATATCAACCATCTGTTGAACCCAGCTTGGGAGATGAGGTATATCCTTCCAAAGAAACAGCAATTACAGTATTTGATAAGCCCTGTAGGGAATCATTGCACATAATGACAAAGCTCATGGAGATACAATGCATATACTGGTTAATGTGTTTCCTGAAAAATAACAAAAGGCTACTAGATCAGCAAGTAATGGGTTACTGCAGCATGATGGCTACAAAAATCAACTGCTTAATTAATGGCAACCTGCCTAGATCATTGTAATAAGAAATTGATCTCTACTTGTGTTATTATCACTCATGGATATGTTACTTTCCAAAATCTACTCTCTGTCAAAATTTCACTGTTCAGCTAGCTTCTTGCCTATTTATTCTAAGCAAACTGCAAGAGTGCTATGAACAGTACCAATTCTGCAGCTGTAGGCCATGACTTGTCTTCTTAAACAATCTCATTTCCTCATTGTTCTTGGTGGTGCATCCTTAGGAGAGGTCAAAGCAAACACAAGGGCTGTGTTTTAGTTGTTTGCCAAATGCTTTTGGAAGAATAACATCTGCGACAATGGCAATACGTTTGCTGTGATTACCAAGCATATTTATTAGACTTATGGTTGCATCGTTAGCTTAAAACTGCCCAGTGACCTTGGTGCTGCATCACTGAACTAGATGGACGACGCAATTCACAGTGATCTGCATACAGCTGCATAATAAAGACCTTGGCCAACGCACACCCTCTGCTCCAGTAGCGTTTTAGTTGCAATTGCAAAAAAAAGGAATCATTACCCTTCTTTTGCCGTGACATTAAATTGATACTGAATGAGAAGAGGTCACAAAACACCAAACGCTCATAGTTGTAAAAATAACAGACCACGTGGGAAGCCACCACTATGCAGAGAACAAGGGGTGGATTTTTGAAAGCACAAAGTTCAATCAGTCCCATCATAAGTCACTGTGATCTGAGCTCAAGTGTCTGCTTTTGTGGTTTTTTTGACAGCCTCTTGACAAGCACTCCTGAGAAAAGTGCAAAAAACTACCAGGCTACCACAGGCAGTGTCCCAGAAGGCTGGTGGTGGTCTGCACAAAATTCTGGGTAGACATAGCTGTAGCTACCAAGCCTAAGAAGCTCTTTCAATGTGTGGTTGTATAACATAATCCCTGACTACTTTATTCCTTTGGTTATTTTCTAATTTATTTAATCCTCATCTCTGGACATTGAGCAGCCATAGTTTGTCTACCTCAAGCACTGGCAGGTTCTCATCCCAGCTCTAAATGTATAATATGGAGTTTTACTAGGCTCTGGCTTTGTTCTTCAGCTTAGTAAATTACTGGTTGTTCTCAGTTCTGACCCTTAGCACTTCTTCTCACTCTGTTTCTTAGCCAAAATTCTTCTTTCTGATATTTAATTTCCTGGTTTCTGGTTCCAAGTTCATTATTTTAGTCATAATCTTATAATTTAACAGTCTGCACCCTTGTTTTTCTTTGATACTCCATCTACCTTCTAGAAAATACACACAGAGGAAGAAAGAGTGCTAGTGAATAATGTGAAAATATTTTGAAAGTAAAATCCTATCAGCACTTGGCCATCGTTAGTCCTTTTTGTCTACACCTGACTGTGGAATTAACTGCAGCTGGGATATGTCATCTAATCAGTAGTTGAGAGAGAAACCTCTAGTATTCTTTTTGAGTAAACACAGTAATTTTAATGCAAATACTTTTTTGACACCTGAAATATGATCAGGGCCTTAGGGGTGATGTACAACTGCATATCTTGATGAAAAGACTCCAGAAACAAATACCCTAACTTTTAAAGAGGCATAAAGTGAACACTAGATTTTATCTCGCCATGTAGAACGATGAGATAGACATGCATTACTGTTCCATCACTCTTCTGAACTGCAAACTGAGTGGAAGAGCACTGTTGATGCACTGCAGAATGTGAAACAGTTTAGGCAGTTATTCCTTGTGAAAAGTAGTAATGACACTTGGCTCTTCAGAAGAAGTGGGCGTGATAATGTGATCTGCTTTAAAGTGCACTTGTGCATTTTGCTTGGTGAGTCAATTTGCTGGAGGAAGATGATACTAAGTGACACTAATAACCACAAAAAGGATGAGTGCAGCATAAATTTGCTTATATTTCAGACATTGTGCACATGGTGCATAGAGATCTGCAGAGTGTTGCAGAGTAGCAGCACTGTGATGTAGCTCACCTGCATAATGAGTGCTGCTGAATAACTGTTGGCACTGCGTAGGAAACTCTTTGACTGAGATATGAGAATACCTAATGCTTCCTGCCTTATAAAAAGGACCACTTCTCAAAAGAGAAGATCACCCTGGAGACGTGAATTTCTGAGGGCAGACATTGAGGTGATATGTTTAATGGAGCACTTTGCAATTTGCTTCACCACAATCCCTGCCTATGTACTTAAATTCTCTCTTTCCAGCACACCAGTCTGATTTATTGCTTGGGTGCTGCTGCAAAGGATGAAGCTCAGATCAGTTGCTAAGGTCATAAGGTTGCTAAGAATACCCCAAAGTGTAGAAAGAAGCTCCACAGAAATGTCCACCAGACCCACAACCTTTATTCAACGATTTATGTAGAGATAATTTTGCTAAGATAAATCATGCTTCTCTCTGTGCTGTTCATGACCAGAAATGTATGTACGGCTGTCCAGTTCCTAGGCTATGGTTAGGGCTTATTGAAGAGCTATAGTCCCTGCATAACCACAGCTTTTACAGGTCTTCATCTGGTTCCACCAGATGAAACATTATGTGTTTTGCATTTTCAAGAAGAATGAAAGACATTTTTCTATTTCCTATTAATTAAAACTGAACTTAACAGCTGTTATAGCAGCTTAATAATTATAGATTCATGAAAAAAATCAGTGCAGGCATAAGCACCAAGAGGACATTTAGTCCATCCTCTCTCTCAAAGAAGGGGTGACATGGTTTCTGACACCATGAGAGTCACATGGTGACTTTCTTTTAAAAGTTTAACCTTTCTCTCAGTGGACTTTCCAAATCACTGTACTGAAGACCTGCACTTTCTTTTAGTGGTAGGTGGCATATCTAGAGCAGTGTATGGTTGTTTTTTCTGTGCATGTGTAAATATGCATATATGTGTGTGTACTGGCAGGCTTGTTGAAGGTGGGTGTGCTGACAATAGACAGTTGGGTATCTGGTTTTGAGTTGTTAAGTTACAACAGTGACCATGAAGCAAATCAAACCACTAGAGGATTCCCATGGAATCTAGTTCCAGTTTTCACATCCTTACTGCTGATTGCTGATCTCAAAGGCTGTACCAGGGAAGGAGTCACTCTATACATGGCTGTTTTCTCATGTTTTTTGCTTAAAAATACCCTTCTGACTTTCATCAGAAAAGACATATAGAGATAGATGGGGTTTTAGTCTGGCCAATCGTAATTCTTATCCTTGGAATTATTATCCTCATCCTCATGACTATTATGCAGTGCCTAATGGCTAATCAAGAATGATATCTAGGCAAGGTACAAGAGAATAGTGCTTCTTTCCCAGAGCAGCTTATGCTGGTGAAATATGACTACTGTGGCAGCACACAATTGCATTAAAAATATCATTGCATTAAAACACTGCAAAGCTTTCCCTCTCTATAGCCTGACTACTGCACCTCAGAAGGCACTTTGCTCTCTAATCACTGCAGTATGGTACTAATGAGCTTGTTGGGCTTTGTGTGCTTTACTGCACAGTGTGCATCCTTTGTGTACTTGGGCACTTGAATGTATTCTAGCTGTGCCAGTGGTATTTGCATTCTGATTGCTTAGCAAAACAATGCTGCACATTTAAGGAAAATCACAATGCAAATACAATGCGTGACAACAGTAATAATATCTTTTGTGCCTACAAATCCCTGTGTATGCAATGTCATGTGTTCAGATTTGAATGAACTGGGCAATGTGAAGCTACAGCATCAGTTGTTACATAAATTGTTTACATATGTTTACCAAAATTTTTTAAGCAGTTCAAGGAGTTAAGGGGAAAAGATTTTTTCTGTTAAAAAAAGGAATAGTGTCTGCTACACTGAGTGGAGACAGTCCACATGGGTTCAACTTGGGGACTTTGCTGAATTTCCTATCCTGGGCAGACATTTGGGCTTTGAATCCTAAAGTTGCTTAGAGACATATCCCACTGATTTCCTTTAGGTACAGGCATCTCTCAGCATCTGGCCCAGAGACTTCTCAGCAAGGATAATGATACTTTCACATTTCATAACCAGGCTGTGAGGAGACTTTAGTTTCTTAAAAATTTTCTTTAAAAATCAGGCACTCAGATGATGAAGGCTGAATGGAATTCTCACAAAAATGGTCAGGTGAAATCTCCTTTCCCAAATTAGCAAGTTTTATTTTCACTCAGACACGTGGTCTCCACATGCATGCTCCTCCATCTTTAAACACAGTGGACTTAGTATATAATGTAGTGGCCCGAATTACAAAAGATGGAATGTGACAAAATCTGCTGGAGCTACATGGGCAGCCTTCAGCCAGCAAGATGCTCTCCTACTTGCCATATTATTTTCCTCTACCTTTCCCCTGTCACTGTAAAACACCTCACATCTTCCCAGTGAGCTCACCTCCCTAGTGTGGGGAGGGCAAAGAAAAGACCTCGGGCAGAGTGTGTGTGTCTTCCTTTGATGATCCTCATTAAAACTTCCAGGGAGCAACCAGAGGAGTGGAAAATACAGCTGTTCTCAGACCAAGATGGGTATGAACAAATGTGCCAACTCCCATTCCTTGCTTAGGAGTCTCAGGAGTCACTTTAAATTATGAGGGACATAAACTGCAGCAGGACTGGGAGATTTTTACACTGTTTATTGGCATGAGGGATGCATCTTATGTGAGGCAGCTCAGAGCAGTAGAGATCTTTGAGCCAGATCTACATCCAGCACTCACACCTGTGTACTTTGGCCAGTGTACTGTCAGGTAGGATGAATTTTAGGAAGATTTAGCTCCTCTGTCCCACAATAACTGCTAGAAAAAGGACTCAAACTGTTGCCTTCTGGAGGCTGACCTGGAACAGAGACTAGACATAGCAAGAAGAAAAAGAAGAAAAAAGAAAAATCAATACTGCTGAAATCCAGAGTCTGGGCTACTGAGTGTCTCTTACCCAGACATTCCATATCCTCAATATCTGGTGGGTCCTAGTTTCTTGTAAAAAAATCAGTATGTTCTGCATGTTCTCTGACTTTTCAATTCACAATCACTGTCCACACCAATGGGTGACAGCTATGCAGAATCAGCCTGGCTGGCAGAACTAGATTAAACACACTGTTCCCCGTTAGATGGAGCACAGTAAATTGCTTCTTGGACCTCAACAAGATATTTGTTCGTTAGTTGTGAGCTAACTCAGTAAAAGGCTTAATTTTATAAATAGCCTGTGATGTTTTAAACAATCAAGTATGTTTAACTCTGTTGGTCAGTCTGTTACTGTGTAATCAGTCCAATGCATTCCAGAAATATTTTTGCAGTAAACTCCACCAAGTACTATATATTCTGCAGTCCAGTGTGACAAGACAACATGCATGTCAGCAGTAACACTTAACAATCCATCATATGCTCTTGATATTCTGTTTATTACTGAATATTTATAGCATCTTCTTTGTCCTTGATCAGGCATACTCCATTTTAGCAAATAGATGCACAAGTGGGTTTTTTTTATAGATCTGGTGTAAAGTTTTTGTCCCAGATAACTTTTTTTCTTTTTACAATTCTACATATTTACTCATAATAGAAATACAAATTTACATTCCATCTGACTGAACAGCAACACAACTTTAGTGCTGGAAATTTGAGGGAGAATTAGATCCGAAAAGTCATAAAATTTTTGAGGAAGAAGAAATTGTTTTGCTATTTTACCTTAGTATGTCCAGGATGTGCTTAAGTGTATGACAGTTAAAAACAAATAACTGGTAGAATGCAAATTTGGTGCAGGCATAGGCACAAGTACATAAGATGTCCAGAAAGAATCAAATTATAAGGGTGGGCTGATTCCAATTCCAGGAATACAAAACTGACTTTAGCTGCTGTGTCTCAAATTTCAGTTAACTTGGATCACTGAAAGAACGTTGCATAGCTTACTGTTAGAAGTATGGAGAAGAGGAAATTGCACTATTCTTTATACTTTTGAATACAAACACAGAGAACTCAGTCAATGCCTTAATCTCAGAGGTATTTGTACCATTTTGCTTATCCCTTTTCTTGTTCAGTGGGCATTATCTAAAGCTACATTCCATTATTAAGGAATGTGAACTGAAATTGAATAACAAGGAAAAGGAAACAAGATTTTCAGTCAGTCCAAAATATTTATTTCACACTAATTAGTCAGATCCTGGGTTGGAATATTTCTACATCATCATAGCAATTAGACTGAATAAACTATTTTCATTATTTTCTTTAAAAGTGAGCTGTTCTTCACATTAATTTCTGATAAACAGCAAACAGAGAAAATTATTTTCTACCTCATTTGGATACTGTTCCATCTCCCATCCAAGTCAATAGAAACCCTTTCCCTAGATTCACTGGTATTACAGTAGAGCTTTCATTGTTCTCCATGAAAACTGAGAATATGTATGTTCCGGGTAGTGATAATGGATAACATTTCAGCTGTTCATAAATTGTACACCAAATGGACCATAACAGGTATCAGCACATATCCTGATACTACCAAAACTTTGGGAAAAGTGCACAAGGGAAAAAGGGAAATGTGTCTCTCTTTTTGTCTCTCACTTGCTAATCAGCCTGGTTGGCAGATAGACTGGGACTAGTCCTTCAGCTTTTTGTACTGGTGGTGATTCATGATGCTCTTGTCATACTGTTCAGGCACAATTAGGCATGCACAGAGAGGTGCTGTGATCAAAATTTATCTGGTTTCAAAGTAGAATTGTCTAACAGATGTAAGAGATACCTAAGGGCTTCAGTGAGATGCTGGGCTATGTCATGGAGACACAAAACAAGTTTTAGTCTTTCTCAGTCTCCAGCTGCTGTCCTCCAAATCCATGTGTTTCCTTTAGGATTTTATATGTTTCTATGTTTTTCCTTATGACTCTGCTATGGGCTTCCTCTCAGCTTTCTCACAATCTTGAATTTCTACAACCATCTAAACTAAAGTTGGCTTCACCTTGGCATTGATTCTGATAAATTAATGGGGAGGTGGGCATACTAAATATGAAAACACCAGACGCTGCTGAATGCAAAGGAAATTAAATTTCTTTTTTTTACATTTTAGAGTAACGGAGAGCATTGATTGAGTAGGCTGTCCTCCAAACTGATGCAAAATGTACAATTTTGTCCACAAGTTCTTGCAGAAAGGGGAATTACTCCTCCCTACAAGTCCAAGGATGATAATAAAGATCATTCTAGTGCTCAGGGTGGGAAACTAGTCCAAAAAAAAGATAGACTTTTACTCTGAGTTGCACTACAGTAAACTTGGAGTAAGATCATTGGCAAATATCAATGGCCAGATTGTAGGAATATCAAGACCTGGAATGTCTGGCCAACATCATACTGCTGGTCAAGAGCAGAGGTTAGATTTAAGGACAGAAAAACACTTTGCTACTTTTTGTGGACTGTAAAAAAGCTGTGACATGCCTGAGAAAGAAAAAATTGTATTAGCAGAATTGCTTTCACATTTTTAGTGACAAAACCCAAAAGCAGATTCCTTCTGGTTCAGACAAACATTCGTCAGTAGAAGCAGGTACCTCTGAATAAATTAACTCATGCCATAGCCTCCTCTATATCTACCTTGCTTCAGAAACTAAGAAATCACAATATACCTTAGGGAAAATGGTCTTATTTGTTGATAGAATATAAAAAGGTCCTTGGGAGAAAATAAATACAAATCAGAAGTAAAGTGCTTGCCTCAAATGAAAAGGAGACTCTTTGATTAGTTTGTGATTCTTAGCATCTACAAAATTGAGGTCACTATTGTGAAGGGGATCAGTCAGTTTCTAATCTATTTCTTTAGTGCAAATTCATCAGAAATTTATAGGGAAAAGTCCAACAAATCTTGAAGCTTGGGCAGAATTCATTATTCAGTACCCAGCCTTATCTTCATGAGATGCATATTTAGCACAGCAGACTCATACACTGTAGAACTCAACTGGGATCCAAAAGCTTTTCCTTGCTAAAGCTCTGAAAGGTCTCTTAGAGATGTCTGTTCTATAGCAAGTCCATACATATTGTTAAGGGTATCATGTAGTACATCCTACTTACTTTTAAAGCTATTTTTGTAAACTATCAATGCAGTGCAAAGATTGACAAGCATGATAGATAATCTCTGTTTACTGATCTCATAAATCATACCTTTAAAATCACTTTCCCAAGCAAGGTTTGATACATAACCTACATAGATTTAGTCCAATGAAAAATTAATTATTTAATCTGATAGTTTTTGCCCTAGTGGTAAATGCCAGATTTGATTTCTTCCCATAGGTTTTATTTCATTCTTCCTGTGATAATGCATCATATGCACACCTTTTCTGTACAACTCAGACAGCAGCAAACATACACTGCTCCCATCAGTGTGGGCTCAGAGCTTGGCCATTAAGTGCTAGGATACCCCGGGCTGCCTTGTTGCAGGTAGCTGTTCTATGGCAAAAACCTAATATTACATCTTGTAGTTGAAGGAATTGGATGCAAGAAAGGAGGGAGAATGCATTCTCATGGCAGTGTTCTGCCTGCTACTCTAGTTTGTATTGGGTGTGAATGTGCATGAAAGGAATGCTCCTTTACTGGTATTGTCTCTCTGCACTCTTTAATAGGGGACATAAATATTTCAGTTTTAGATAAGAAAGGAATTATAATAATTGGCTAATAATTCAGTCATGCTCCTTGAATAATGGAAGGATAAGAAACAAAAGAGGTTCTTGGGTAGGGAATAAAACATCTCTCATAAATGTCCAAGACTTTAAGAGTTGCAGTCCATATCTCCTTTAGAACTTAAGGCTCCATGTAGGTAATTTACAGTCTCTGACTTTCCATCATAACCATGTTTTTCACAGGAAAAAGGAAGCAATGGATTGAAGCTTTACTGTACAGTGAGGCCTTGTTGCTCTTAATGTATGTTCTCATTTTCTGTAGAAAAAAAAAAAAAGCAGTTCTGTTAAACTGTTTTAGCAATTAATATAATCATCTGTTTTTAGAGAAAGCATCCACAAAACTTTTCCACATGCATTTCCACTAAATTAAGAAGGGAGAATGACAGAATTGCATCACAGGTTTGGAGAAATGTTGTTTGGAAGGAACATCAGAAGGGTACATTATGCAGCCTCCCCATCAAAGCATTACTATCCCCAGCACTGAGCTATGTCAGCTGTTGGTTTCTGTAGTCAGATCTTGAAAACTTCCTAGAATGTCCACATCACCCATGGGCAACCTCTCTGCGTGTTGCACCAAGCTCTTTGTGAAGTTTCTCCCGATGTCCAACCTGTCTATTGCCTTTTTTGCCATTTGCCACAGCTGAGAAGAGATTGTCTCTGCATTTTTGCATCTGTTCTTCAGAAATCTGTAAGCTATTATTAGGTTGATTCTTAACCTTGTCTTTGTAAGACTATGCTGTCTCAACTTCTCTTCCTCATACATATATTGTAGGCCTGCGAATACATCTTGTTTTCTAATGCCAGGATAATTCTCAACATTTTGCTGTGAAGTTTTTTTTAATTGGCAAAACTGCCAATAATTTGAGTAAAGTAAATATCTGAGATGAGATATAAATAAGAGTTTAGCATCAAGGCCTGTAAAGTACACTGAAATATCTGAAGAAGTTTTATTTTAATGAGTCTAGAATTACCACATTTTAGTGAACACTTAAAATTAGATTGTCTGCTTTTCTAATGGAAAGTGGTCAAGCAGCACAAAAAATTGTTAGTAGAATAAAAAGCAAGAGAGGTATTATATAGAAAAAGTTCAGATCAACACAAAACCCAAGCCTCTGTCCCAGCAGGACATTATGTGAGATTTCAATTTTATCAGTTTATATACAGCAACATAGAAACCACTGGGAACATTATAGTAATTCTACAACTGTTTAATTTAGTAGACAATAAATGAAGTGTTGTTTGATTGCTTTTACAAGTGGAAGGGGGAAAACTTACAATGCAACTTGCTACAAAGTATGCTGTTTCTGTAATTTTACAGCAGGACAATCGTAGACCACTTAAAAACACAAACTTGCAGAAATTCTTAGTGCTTCTAAAGCACGCATCAGTCGCTGGAGCCTTATTATACTGAAGTAATGTAAAACTGTAAACAGCATATGCTGAGCTTCTGTATTGTACAGAAAATTCTGTGCTGTATATTGTCTTCTATTTCAGAAAATGATTGTAGGACATTCAGCTGTAATCAGCAAAGTATAAAATTACTACAAAATTCCTGCAGATTCCAAAAAATTATGAGCTGAACCCAAAAGTTAGCTGTTTTCAAGACAAAGTGTCCGGAGTCTTTAGCATTACAACTGTAACACATACAAAACCCATACATGTGCTTGAGGTTTGACAGTGATGCTTGCCTTTGACAGATATCCTCATGACTCTGGTGAGGCTATCTAAGCCCCTAGGCACAAATAGAGGACTGGTAAACATCAATTCTGATCCAGTAATTTTAGAAGTATTGTGCAGAAAATATCCCAAAAGAGATCAGGAGACGTCTATGTGATATAATTTCTTACTATGCTGGGGAAGATGTGGGTCTAATTCAGGTAAGGAACAGAACTAAATCTGAGTCTCACCCATCCCTTATAACCATTGCAGGATTGAGTAAATATGTGCCTTCACTACTTCTGTGCTAATACAGGTAAGTGACAAGCAGTTTTGGCAGCTAACAGACATACTGAATACTGATTTTAACTTAGCATAAGGGGCTGAGTGTTTCTCAGCATTTAGAAATGCATCGTTTGCCTTGCTAGCCTTTGTAAATATTGTGAGCTTCAATGCCTAACCATGAATATAGATTCTGCTAAAAGTTCAGTACCTAGAACTAGTACCTACAGCTACTAGGATTAGTCCACCCCCTTCATGTATCCCCTCACCAGTTTTGGAGAAAACTCCTCAAGTACCCCTACTCACCACAGAAAAAAGTCAGACCTATATTATCAGAATAAAAACAGATTTATTTGCCTTCTCCAGGTGGGATCAACAGAAGACTACCCAACACATACTGCTAAACTGCTAGTTAAATTACATGCTTCTGCTTACACTCCTTTGTTCACCCTTTTCAGCTTCTCAATTTTTTCCCTTTACCACTCTCATCCACTCCCAAATAAACAGGCTTTTTGTATTTACTCTTTCCTGTTGTCCCTAATTTTATACCTCTTCAGCGTTTCTGATATGTATGCACTGGTAATTTCTACTTAATTCCTTCAAGTTAGAGACCCCCTCCTGCTATCAATCATAGTTCTTATTTCTACTACTTCTTATGTTGCTATCTTGTTAATGTATCCTTGTCAGAATTAGATGTCTACATATATATTATCCCCTTTTTGCTCTTTGTGGAACTCTTATAATTTCTTGTGGTTTTTTGTTACTGTAGCTGCATGGCAGGGCTGCCCACCTGAATGCATACTCTTAAAAGTGTTAGGCTGATCTGCGTGAAGAATCTTATACAATTGAGATGCATTCCTTACTGCAGTGGAAGATTGAACCCTATTTCATGAACAGAATTATTATCTCTCACTCTTGGTCAGCACACCAGGAGTATTGACTCCATACCAGCTCATACCATTGACTCCAACTCAGTGCACACATTATCAGGAAGTTTCTCATGGGGACAAGATTATATACAAGTTGGAATAATATAATGAAATTAAGTTAACATTAAGTTGATTTTCCATATGGAGGCAGAGTACTAAATCATATATAACAGAAGATCATATTCAAAATTCATAGACTTTGCTTCTAAATCTCCTCCAGATTTCCCCAGATTGACTAAAAAACAGGTTAGTTTGGGGACTTAAAAAATCCCCAACTAAGACAGGTGTTTGGTTGCAAATAATGAGTTTCTTGTTTCTTTGTTTGCTTTTTGTTTTGTTTTGGGTTGTTGATGTTGTTGTTGTTTTTCTTTTAATAAAGAAATAAAAAAAAAAAAATAGAAAAATATTAACAGCTGTCTCTGTCCTCATTGAACTCTCTCAACTTGGGAAATTCCTGCTGCTGGCTGTGGCTCCTGACCATTGTATGCTTGCATTCATTCAAGCCTTGAGACTGTTACCCTCAAATATCTTCCCTGAATGCTGAAATGCCTGTCAGAAGTCAGTCCTGATGCCTAGCTCCACTGGTAGAAAACATATATATATATATATATATGTCATACATATATGTATATTTTCCTGCAGCAGATGACTAATGTAAATGGTTTTAATTATTCCACATGAATCCAGTTAATTCAGGCCATATGGTGAATTCTTAAGATTCTTGTCTTCAAGGATATAGAGCTTCTGAACAGATTGTTCATGACAGTAGAAACAAATTAATTTTCAATTTTTTTTATTTGCCAAAAGAAACTATATCAAACATGACATAGCTTTTTACTGTCCAGCCACAGAAGGGCTGACTGAAAGATCTACCCAGTAATTTCAAGCAAACTCTGCCATTGGTGCAGTACTCCTGAGATCACTTGTACTACCTTGTGGTTGGACCACAAGGGTAATATATGGGACTTCAAAGGGACAACTCACATGCTTAAATGTTGACATGCTTTTGCTGAACTGCAGCTTTCTGTAACTACATTATTCATGATGAGTGCAAGAATCATAAGAATAAAACCATGAATGAATAAGTAAATGAACAGATGAATGAATAAATACTCAAATAAAAGAATAATCCACAGTGCCTCTCATTATGTGTACATGACTATTTCATGGGCTCTTGAAGGACAGCTACTTTTATGAATAAAATTATTTTACTGATTATAAGTAATGAATTGAAGTACCTGTATTTATGATAATCCCAGTAAAATATATTGTATCACTTATATAAAAACCAGAAAGGAACCATCTAGCCCTGAAGTATCAAACTGCTTTAATTAACAGTAAAGGAAACCACAGTCTTATATATGATATAATTCTTTCAAACACTAAAAGCTCTATCCAACTGTACCTCTACACCATCACTGAAACAGTATAGCGAGAGGCATAAAGTCACTCCTCTGCAAAGGCCTCCATGCTGGTTCTGCCTGCACTGGGAGAGCATGCTGTAATGAGCTTGGTCCTCCAAATATCAGATTAACTTCCACAAGGATAGTTTTACGTCTTGTCAACTTTTATCATGAAATAGATCCTTTTACAGTGTAACGGGATCCAGCCCTTGGCTGAGAAGAGAAGTTCAGAAGAAGGAAGATTCAAGCAGGTATCTCAGGCTATAGCTGCATTGTGGGGTATGGGAAGCCTGCCCAGCCTTCATGCTGTCAGAGGTGCCCTCCAGGATTTCTGACTCCATGCCAGGATAAGACCTGGGCACGTGTCCCCTGCATTTGAGTACCCTGATTTCTGCAGGGACTGGCCAGAAGGGAGCGCCCAACTGTCCTGGTGAGTACCCGACCCAAAGCATCAGGGATCTTGCTGGCACATCAGGATCATCTGACCTGAAGGCTGACTAGTTTCCCTCCCATTTCTGTGCTCCCCTCCAGCGAGAAATTTAGGTCATTTATAAATGACTCCTCTCTATTTTGGAAAGCTTATAGCTATCAAGTAGTTGAACTGGTTTTCTGTAAAAACATTCCCTCATCTCTTTTTCAATGTGCATCCCTTTGCAAAATGTAAGGGGCTGCCAGAATGCAAAAGGAAGGTAGATATTGTGTCATGCAGGCAGAAGGAACTAAAGAATGTTACCTGGCTCACAGCAGAATATTTGTAATATGACTTTGATTTGTTTGATTATAAATTGTCAAAAGATTTGGTTAAATTCTTGTGTCTCTTTGTTTTCTTGATTTATACAATTTGTGTTTTTTGTTTTTTAGTGAAATATAGATGTTAAATAACTACCTATTTCTGTAGACAAAAAAAAGCTTGTAAACATATTTTGGGGAAAAGTTGAGAAAAAAATCAAGTAATGCATTTAATAAAAATACAGTATTTAATGATATTCTTTTAAAGAAAAGTGAACCCAAACAACTGATCACCTCTGCTGAGACCTAATTGTTGATAAGAAGATTAAGTTCTTTTCTTTTTTAATAAGCATATTTATACTGATAACATTTGAGCATAGCTCATTCCATAAAAGCAAACATAGAAACCAATCATTAAAATTTAGTCTGTCTCACCAAAACCCATGCCTGTAAAATTATAATCTCTTGTAGGATAATTTTGTAGACAGTGTATAATGTAAGGAATATCATTAGTGTTACAATAACACTTTACAGAAGAATTTTAAAGACCAATAATTCTGTCAATAACTAGTATGTCCCAGCCAGATTAAAAAAATAAGGTTCAGAAATATAAAAAATGGCATATATTCATAATTATTCACCTTGAAGTTGCAACAGAAGTATTTAGCAGCTGTCTATAATCTTTGGTAGTGGAAATAAATGGAAAGTACATTTAATGTGAATAGTGAGATTGATTTGTGTTTTAAATATCTTGACTGATTTTTTTTAATCTTTGCAGTAATTATATGAACTAAATGAAAAACTGATATAAAAAATAATGCTTAAGGCTGAACTAAATAACCACTTCACTCTAGTTCAAGGAGTGAAAATTTGTTTACAAAACACAACTGTTTTTTAATTCAGAATTATTTTGCTATCTATTCTTCCCTCCAGCAAAGAGGTACTGGGCATTGAATCTAGGTATTGAATTCTGCTCTTTTTCTGTTGCTTTCACAACTGTTCCCTAATGCAAAGCCTATGAAAGTACACACTTATCTTGCAGGGGATTAACTAAAAAATATAACAAAAGGCAAAGCCTAGTAATTTGTGTAGTCATTTCGTTTTGCTGAGCAGAGTAGAATGGATTTGTTCCAAAACGCTTTATAATTTGTGGTGTGTTTCCTAAGAGTAGTGTGTATCACCTTAACTACATAATAGGTAATGCTGTTGCATTGTGATGTTGTAACTATCAGCTTTTACATAACACCTGGTTTGTTGAGCATATTGCTCCAAGTCATAAATTATTGCTGCTAAAAAAAAAATAATTAATTTTTGAATATTAGCAGAGCAGAACACATACCAAAATTGTTTTTACTTTTTTTTTTTTTCTTCTACTGGAGAAATGGCATAGCAGGAACCAATCTAGTGCTTATGCAGAACAGCATCTATTTTTAGCAAAGCAGTTTTCACTAGATATAATTTGGACATTCTGAATAGATTATTTGAACTATTTCAAATTTAACTCTTCCTAGTTATGGAATAAAACCCATAGCATATTCTACAAAGGTGATTTTCTAACTTCAGGATATGATCTTTGTTATGATCTGTTGTTTCAATGTCACAAAATTTAACTGACTCTTGCATAAGTAAACAAACAGGATATTCATCTCTGTATCCAATATAGCAAAAATACACAAAGTCAAGTGACCCAAATGAATGCAGATTCCTGTAACTTGTTTCATTAGGGTAGAGTGTCCCCAAATATCTATGCATGGAGGAGGCATCCCAGCAACACATAGATATTTTCATTTTGCATTAGTGTTTGCATTTTGTGTTAGTGTTCCATGTATTCCACACCTGTTTCTTCCACACCAAATACAGTACAAAAGCTAGTACAAAAGGAGTGATTAATGTTTGTCCATTGCGGGTTCAGCCTATTAACTTATCGGTTTATTTGCCTGTATACACAGATTTTTTCATACGAAGCCTGTGAAAGTAGTATCTAAGCAACAGACTGAACATTTCAGCTTTGTCCTGAGGACTCTATTCAGCATTAAGAATGGAACATAAATGCAGACAAGTTGTAATAGTCATGGGGAATTTAACCACTATGCTGTCTTACCTGGGTTTGTGCTATGCAGCTGTAAGGACTGTGTTATTTAAATGGCTGCTATTTCCACCTTGTGACAGCACTCTCCCTGTTGTTACCACTAAAGAAACTCCCTCAGAGGTGCAAACCTAAAGAAATGCTAGGGGAAAGAGAATGCTATAAGCAAAACAACTCAGGGGAAAAAAAATTGAAAAATCAGTGTTATACTTTGTTATAGTCTCTCTATGTGTTTGTAGGCATATGTGAGATTTTGCAGGATTTACTTTTCAGATATTCAAAGAAGGCTAATTAGTTTTGAGATCTTAGGATGTTATTTGAATTACTTTATATATTTCAAAGGCTTGCCATACTTTTTCACCTGTAACTCAGTGTCTTGGAAGTCTCCTCACAATTTCTGTTTATTTGTGCCCATTCCCCACCAAAACCTGAGACAGTGTGGTCCTCAGTACCAAGGCAGATTTAGCTTTCTCACACAGAAGGGTTATGAAGGAAAAAAATGAGCACTTTCAACAAGCCATCTATAGTGAGGAAATTTTTTTGGATGACTCATCTTGAACTTTTAACAGTTCTGATATATAATACAGGGAAAATTTTTGAAAGAAGACTTGAAAAGAACTATCAGCCTGATGTGTGAGACTATTTTCTGTTGTTGAATTCAGTTGCCACTGTTTTTGAAGAGAATAAAAACCCTGCAGCAATTAAGCAAGCAGCAATAAAAATCCCCCATTTGTAGATCTCATATGTATTAGAAAAGTCATACTGATTGTATTGCAACTTTGATAGTACTTCCACAATTTTTGCTACAAAATGCGAGGACATCAGATGTGATTATTTTCAGTTTAGAGAAGGACAGGAATAACATATTCAAAACCTGGCCTTAGGCTAAAACAAACCTGAAAATTTGCAATATTAAAAGTGAGGGCATGAACTTAGTGGCTCAAAGCAAGAATTTCTTCTACAAACAGTAAACTTTTCTGACAAAAATGAAAGAGGAATAGTAGTAGTAATTGCATTCATATTAAATAACTCATTGAATACCACAAGATAAGATGTCAAAGTCTTGTTGCTGTAAAAAAGAAATGGAAGATTTATCTATGAGAGGACTCTAAAAGACTTGATGTGACATGTTCATCTGTATTTGCAAGCGACAGAAATTGATGTCCTGGAAATTTTCACCTGATAAATTAAGTCACTGTATGACTCTGGGACACTGGATATTCTCTGGTTTCTGTTTTAGCCTTTAAGATATAAATTCATAGTTTCTATACAAACCTTGAAGGACAGTGCAGATGTACACATACACTTCTAAATAGAATGTAGTTTGTTCAAAGTTTTCTGAGAGAAAAAGAATGACCAAAATGTTCATGGCCACGAGTTCACTCTTGTGTACAGGATTATACGTAGAAATGTATTTCTACAAATCACAGAGTACTTGAAGATAGCTAAGAGAATAAGATTTGGAAATTTAGTCAGCATATTTACTGTTCCTTATAATATCTTAGTATATATTGACAAAGTTGGATTACAGCTGTATTCTCTTGCAATCAATAATTAATACTTTTATAGAAAAGGTTTGATTCAGAATTATTGCTCATCCTTGGCTGTCCTCATATTCCCAGGTTAATGAAACTGTGTTGTTGTTTCAGATATGTTAAATTAAGTGCTTTACTAGTAATTCTCTTTTCATTTGAAACACAGATTGCAATTGTCTTTGTCTTTTGAGTCCCTGTTTTTATTTACCATCTATTTGATCAGGAAGAAGAAATCACTTAAAAGAGATATATTAAAACTGATGATCTTAGGAGATAGCCAGAGACTGCAGCCATTGTATTATGAATAAAACACTGCACTGATGCGTGGTGAAGGTTGATGCACCACAGCAAAAAAAGTAGAGAAGAGACGATACTCCAATAATCTAGAAAAATAATGCTTAAGATACCTGGCTAAAAAGTTTTTAAAAAAAAGTTATTCAAGGGGAAAAAAGGTGTGGAAAAAAATTTAATTGGTACAGGGCAAGAAAATACCAAGGAACTGAGAAAAAGAAAAAATAAAAGAAGGACAAAATTGACTAAATTTTCTTATCTTTTTGTCTTTCTGGCAACAATATATCAACATAATGCTATTTTAGGATTTAAAACCAATTATTTTCCCATTTTTTCACCAATAATTTTCTTTTTCTTTTTTTTTTTTTTTTTTTTTTTTTGCTTGGTCCCCCAGAAAAACCTGGGGTCTTTTNACTGCAGTACTTTTTTCACACTATTCTTTCCAGTAAAAGACTATCCTTGACTAAGGGAAAAAACAAGCTGCTGCTCTGGAGGAGGCTAGAAAACTGGCATAACACCAATGAACATAATCCTGGCATGGGACAGACCAGATTATCTATAAACTTTTCCTCATATTGAACATCAAGGTTTTTCTGGAAGTAAAATATCAAATACAAAAATCTGTCATGATGTTCTAATTGTGAAGCACTTAAGGGACTCCAGAGATATTCTATTCTAAACCACATGCTTCACTCTAGTCATTTTGCTTTTCATCTTGTTTTAAATCAAATAAGATGACTGCTTTAATTACTTCAGCTTAACCCTTCACTTTATCTAAGCGGATGAGAAGAGTTTCTGTGCCAGGGGCAAAGGCAGCCTCTCTTAAGTAGGCTTTCCTCTGGAAAAAGGCAGTTTGAGTCCTGTGTCAGCACTAGAGTGCAGTGCACAAGGGTAAGCCTTCTGGCAGTACAGAATGTGGAGGAAGGGCAGGGAAGTTAATACCTTGGGGACTGGAGCATGTCTATATATTTTAGTTCACTTCTTGCTTTCCTGCCAAGCTTAGCTGCCTTTTCTAAGCATTGACTTCAAGACTGCAGACCTATGTAGAGGAATCTGAGGGTTTTCTTCTTGTCCTTGTTTTATGGAGCCATGATTTGTTTAGCCTTCAAGAAAAAGTATCTATGTATGTTTGGGTACGACTATTAAATTGTTTCAATTATTATTTCCAATATTTTGAAACACACACTTCTGAAAGAATGCAGAGATATCCTATATTTAAAAGAAAAAAAAATATATCCAAGGTCATACTGTGTCAGTCCCTCAGGAGACATCAAGGTCGTTTATCAGTACAGGAGCCAGAAGAATACATGCTAGTACCCAGCACTGACAGTGACATATTAAACAGTCTTAAAAAAAGTTCAAGAAACCTTCAGATACAATAATTTGACACCTTCATTTTCTTGCTCCTTGGTCAGCTATCCATTCCTATGTTATTTAAATATAAACCAGCCATTTGATTAAGAACATTTATTTAATAAGTATTCAAGACTGGAAACTGTAGAAAAAACCCACAATCAACAAGCTAACAGCACTTGAAAAAGTGAAGCATTCATTCCAGATATGGAGCTGGTTTGCATTGCCATTTCTAACAGATAGTACTGAGCCTTTTATTTTCATATCTTGCTGTAAGTCTTTGCCAGCCTGCTTCTATTTCCCGAATAGCTTCTGCTTCACTACATTTCCATCTGTACAGAAAGGGCATGGGCATAAACACTGATAAACAGTGAATGAAATCTTCCTCACCTCCCAGCTAAGGCAGGATACTGGCAGGCTGTATTTTTCTTTTCAGAAAGTATTATGCTAGGGATTTATTCTTTTATTGTGATTTAAAAGGGATTTTTACCAGGAAGCTGGCAGCATCAAGCTTTTTTTGCTAGATGTGGCACTGCTTTATGATATATAGGCATGTGTCTTTTGGCTGCTGTAGCAACCTTTCTTAGAACCAACAAAAAACCATTACCTATAACTTCACCTTGTAATCACTGCAGTAGTGATTAAATAGATAATTAGCCTTGAATTTTTTGTGCCTGAATTTTCCTCTGATTAAGAACAAGAAGGAAGATTGCCATATATGTGCCTGTATGAAAGAGGGAATGAAAGAACTAGACTTTCCTCCATGGACCACAGAAATATCATCTGGCAGTAGACACAAAATGGATTTTTTGAGGATGTTATTTCCCGCATCAAACAAAAAAGAAACACTTGAATGCTTAAGATTTGGTGCAATCCTGAGGTTTTTTTCCCCTATACCATTACTATGCTGGTAACAACAGGTAGAAACATATCTGAGCCTGCTGCACAATTAACACAGTTATCCATCTACAGAAGGAATCAAGATTCTAAATTAGCAGAACTTTAGGACAACATAGGTATAAGGTGTGGTTAAGGAATTATAACTCTAGATAGTAACAAATGGACAGTTTTAGAAATCAGTAGCAATAGATGAGTCACTGAAAATAACCACTTTGTATCTGTAGTTCTGTTTTCTATAGAAGGAACTTTTCAGTATGAGAATATGTTAATGAATTACAGGTGTATCACATAATCAGAATTAAGTCGTTCCACATGATGAAAATACTAAGGAAAAAAGAATTGCCTGTGTTGTATGTTAAATAAATACAATATAGTATTTAGCTAGTGTCCCTGTAAACCACAAGCACATCTATTGATGAAAAAGGGTACATGTATGTCCTAGAAAACTATGTTTTTCTAAAACTAAATCAATTTTATCACAACTAAGTTTACATAATTTGCATTAGTATCAACAGGAACAGGAACTCTCTAGAGAGTAGATAATGGAACCCATACACACTTATAAAAAACAGATTTGCAGCTGATTAATTAATAAAAAAGATTAAACTTGCTTTTATCCTTTTATCCTGATCTTATGCAACACACTTGCAAACAATCTGTGCCTTGCATTCTCACAGGTCAGCATCTACTCCTGAGTCCTGAACCCTTTTGTAATGTAATATGATGGCAGAAATCTAGGAATTAGGGTAAACAATGTTCTTCACCATTTAACTTTCACTTCCAGGCTGTTGATCCAAGCTGCTCAAGTCTAGAGGTGCTTCCCCACATGTCCTTCAGCCATATTCAGCCTCCAGGAACCCCACATTGAGCAGTGGAGGCACTTTCAGGAATGCACTCCAGAATGTGCAGGGAGCATCTGCAAGAACATGAAGATGGGGCAGAACTTAAGGGAAAACAACGTTTAAGAAAATGATTTTCTCAGTAACTGTAACAAAGGAAAAACACACGGGGAAGCAGACTGTAAGAAAAAATTGTATCCTTCCATGATAGCTGCACAAATTAAAACAAATACCTGGACTTTAACTCCGATTTGGGATGAAAACAAAATTGTGATTGGAGAGGCTAAAAGTGACAGTTATAGCAAAGGGTTTAATTTGTCTGAAAGAAAGATGCCTGAGCTTTTCCTGTTGTCTGCCATGACCTTACAATATAACATGAAGGAAAACAGCATAAGCACTTTAAAGATACTCTCTTAGTGCTGTCCATTTTTCAAAACCATGGTGACTATAGGTACCAAAAATCCATGTGGATCAAGCTATTCTTCGGTTGTGATTTGTAGTTATTAGGGGTATATGAATCTCACTTAAACAGAACTCTGGAATGCAAACATTACCTTAGTTTGTCTGAATGTGACATGCTTCCGCAGCTGCCCAAGAGCAGAATGCATGAAGAGCACATTGCAAGTCATGTGAAAGTTTAAAAGTGTGGGCAATGACACTTCATGAATTCCTATAAGATTTAGCTCTTGTAGTGGTGAACCATCTGACTGTCATCTGACTGAAGTCAAAGAACTCAGAGGTGATCAAAATTCTCCAAGGGACAAAGAAAGTAGAAAATTCCCCACTCCTTCCACGAAATTTTGCATGCCTCACTGTTTGGCAAAATACCAGACAAAGTAATCCCAAAGAGCATTAAAAGGTATTTGAGAAGGCTTTTGGCTTTTCTGACTCCATATGTCATGAAGTTATTAGTCTGTACTAAGACAAAAGAAACTTATTTTCTTCTTCTGGGACATCTGTCCTTCCCATGCAGGTGCAAAAGGAAGTGGGGAGACAGAGGAAGGATTTGCCCTTCTTACTACAGCTTGCTCCAATTTTTTAGGCAAAGAAGCAAGACAAAGAATTTTCACCTGCTACTTCCAAAGAATGTCTCCTGACACTTCCAGAGATAAATGGGAGGTCCCTCAAACTTAACAAAGAGGAGTCACTAAAGGGGTAAGGCAAGGAGTGACAGCAGATAAAGTTGCAGATTGGGAGAACAGGTAAGGCAGATATCACAGGAAATGCAGAAAGAATCTTGCATATTATTTCACACATCCTCCTGTTGTGTTACCATCTTACACCATTCATTCATCACTGGATTGATGAATTTTATATTTGAACTTGATTGATAAATTGATGTTTACCAATATTTAAGAATGCATGCAGGATCTGCTCTTTGGACAAAATATATTCAGTTCATATTATTATATTTAAATATATATTTGGATTTTAATCGGTTTGCCCACTTTTTCATACAGTACAACATATGAACAATAATTGAACTTTTCACTTTTAAGTTTTTATAAAAAGCAGTATTCTAAACTAGGAAAAATGAAAAAAAAAATAAAAACAGTAATAAAGAGTCAGAAAGAGGAAATGTAAAATGAAGTTATTTAAACACCAAATCTGGAAGACAAGTATTATCTAAAATAAGACTTATTGACAGATAATAAGTCCCTCATCAAAATTTTATGATGCTCACAAAGTAAAGGATACCTTTTGCAGAGTTTATAGTTGGGGTCCTCCCCTTAGAATGGCTGGTCCATGATTGCTGGTAACTCACTAGACACTAATCAAATTAAGTTTTTTATTTTTATGAAATCCTTTTCCTGCACTGTCTTAAAATCTTCCAAAATGAAGGAAACTGTGGTGAAATTACAATAATATCTAAATATAGGGAAGATAGCTTGCTTCCTAGTTCACCATAACACTGGTTTGTAATTCAAGAATAAGGAAGATGGACATTGTATTCTTCTATCTGATTGTCTAGATCTTCATTTAATAAGATGTGCTAAATAAGTTGGAATTAAAAGGGCAGTTTTCCTGTTTATGTGTTGGACTTCCACTTTGAAGAAGAACCTTTGGATTGGCTTGGTGTGTTTTTTCTTTTTTTATATTTTTGGTTTTTTCCAAATGAAATTGTAAAAGGAGATCAGGCAAACTGGGTCAGTTAGGACTTTGAAGCCAAATACCCCAGGAAGTACAGTGCTTTATTTTCATTTAATAGCCCTTTGGATCTATATAAAATATCTCCACTTAGTGACATTATGTTGTTTTAGATGTCTTACCCTGACAGTATTCCAGACCTCGCTTAAATTAATCCTGGCCCAATGTTTGTAGTTTTCAAAGCTGGTCTAGTTGTGTTTTGTAATTAGACCCTCCAAGGTAGCAGGAAGTTAGTGCGTTGGCTTCTTAGTTAGCAGCTGTGCACCCAGCTGGGTATGTTTATTATAAACGAGGACAACTCAAATTTCCATTCTCTGCATGATCATGCTTGGCTTCAGTCTCTGTTTCTGGACGTCACTGAAGATAAACATTAAAGGCAGTTTCATTGTTGCCTCATGAAGATTTGCTTGACATAATGTACCATAATGATATATTTCTATCTAATCAGGATATTTAGCATTATCAAACAAACTTTTAAAATATGAATCATAACTTGTCATTTGAATATAAATGTAACCTAACTCAGACAGCTCTCTGTATAATGAATCTATTCAGTATAGCGACTGAATAAGAAATTCAATATTTGCCTAAAGCATTCAGGTGATAACAAAACAATGGGACATGGTTGACCCACGGAGAAAGCATTTTACTGTTCATTTGAAGAAAAAATTGCTTGTATTTCAATCTCATTATAAGAACTGGAAAATGTGCTTTATGGCATTATTCACAAAATGAACATCATTTAATTGTCTCACACTTAATTTGGAAGGTTTAAGTGAGATTTAAGGAATATACAAGCCTAGTACTGCTTCTTAATATGACAATTTCATCATTAATAGCTAGAGATCAGATATAAACCTCTATTAAAAAAAAAAAAAAAAGTTATGAAAAAACCCTTCATTTAAAACTAGTTTTTCCTAAATACTCTGGAGTGGTTTTTTTTTAGAACTGGAGAGTTTTGTTTTAGGTGATATTTTTACATGCTCAAAAAAAAATGAGTCCTTTCCACTCTCCTTTCTATTTAATTCTCTAACAGGCAATCTTTCCCTCTGCACCTCCTAGCACTTTCACTGTTTTTTTTGCATGATTCATTTAGCTTTTTGTCTCACATATTTCATCCAAGTGTAACAAATCCCCTCAAGCCAGCATTGGTCTAGAAAAGGCTGAGGATGGGAAAGCAAGTTATTTCATATCAGGTTAGAGACTTTAGATTATTGTTTTGCATTATAATAACATTGAATTTGTCTACTTAGATTTATTATCTTTTAAATTAGAGTTCTAGTTGAGATAAACTCTAGATTTCTCAGGCAAAATCCCATCAGGGTAAATGAGAATTTTGCAGCTGATTTCAGGGAAGCTAGATTTTCGCTTGATTTCTTTGCTTTTTAAGTTTCTAAGATATAAATTTCTGGTCTCTTGATCTAATTTGCTGCCTTCTCCTTTTCTGTTTCTACGCAGTTAGCCATATAGATCAGTGGAATACAAAGGTGCTTTCTTCCAAGGTGACTTCCATGCTATTGAAAGCAATCCCTTTCTTCCCTACAAATATACCTCCCAATGATCAGGTAGTGTCAATCAATTATTTAGGAAGTTTTACTACTCACCAGTATGGAAATATATTGGTGTACTGCTCTGTTAGAAATATATTTGGTCGAACACATAATTTATTACCTCTCCCCAAGAGTCAGCTCTGGCTAGTGTCCATTAAGTTGTATGTCCTGAGCCCATTACCATCACTTAGCTAATTTAGGTAACACTAAATATAACCATAAGAAAACTAAATTGAAAAGCTTTCAAGAAAAAAAAAAAAAAGGTGTTTTTTTTTCTAGCTCTTTCTAAGTAAAAGAGTTTAAAGGTGTTGATCCTTTGGATATAATTGTTAAAATGTAGTGTTGTGTGCTCCTAGGTAGGATGCTTTCAAGTACAGATAATATGAATTTAGCACTATCATCAAATTTTCTTTTAATGCAGTAAAAATTCTTGGATGGCAGCCAGCCTCTTTACCTCATTAAAAACCCATGCTCTATGATTACCTGTGTAGTAGGAATCTAATAATATGTTACAACACAGTGCCTAAAAGATGAGTAAAGCGGCTGAGAACACACCCTCCACACATGCAAAGTTTGGTCCCACTCATTGCTTGTTTGACATTACTGGTGATGATGTGCTTTTTCTCCCAGAGATAAACATGGTGCCATGGGCCAAATTCTCCTATGATTTACATGCAATGCAGGCTCTCTGGGTAACTAATTAGAATATGCTCCTTTCCCCTATTATGCCTTAGAAAAATTCCCTTTTTCTATGATACATCTTAGAAATAAGATATATTTCACTTTGGAAAGGTGGCATTGGTCTTGTGCATGCCAGCAAAAACCTGTCATCAGCTAGGCAGATACAAATTAAACCCAGAAAAAGCATGTAAGTATTCATTTAGGTCACAGTCAGAAAAAACAATCCACAAAATTGTACTGAATTTTTTTTTCTGCCTTCATCCCCAATTCAGTTACTGCAACAGAACTTGGGGCCTTACTTGATAATTGTTCATTATAAAAAGCACTGGATTATAAATGAGACTGTTGGGAAGAAGATAGATCTAATATTCAGGTAAGGTGGTGATTTCAAGCTTTTCTGACTAGCATCACCTGCAGGGGTTATGTCCTAATACGTAGTAAACTTTAACCTCATAGCAGTAATTTTTTTGTCTTGACCCCAGGAGCTGAGAGAACATAGGATGTCAATTAAAGGTCTAAGATGCATTTGCAACCTACACAAAGAATAAATAAAGTAAGTACTAAGAAATGAGTAAGACTTCAGAAATATGATCCTTCAAATCCTGATTTCCAGCAGATGGAAAAATGAGCAACACCTATAAGGTTTCATGATTTATAATGTGAAGTGGGCCTCATAAAACTGAAACCAATGTTAAGACAATGTTTATTAGTCAAATTTAAATTAGTTGGCCATGTTCTTAATTCTGTGTTAATGCTTTATTAGTACTGGTATTTATATTACATTTATTACCTGCTTGAAGCACTAAGTACTTTTAGTGTGTTCAATAATTGAAATATCTTTGTATTCCCTAGTATCTCAAGGCATTGGATTTTAATTATTGGTTCCTGAAACACATAGGTTTGATGCTTAATAAGACTCATCTCTGTTTCACCTCAATTTTTTCTTTTAATTTCACCTTTATACTTGACATCTTCCATGCTTTCTTTCTCCATATTTGTGGGATTTGTCATTCTCCGCAGTATTTGTGCTAGAAGTATTTTAAAACTTATGATGTAGGAAACTAGTGGCTGTGTTTTATCACCACATATTTACTTCTAGCTTCATTTCTTCCACTTGAGTCTCTCAAACCTATGACTAGGTTAAGAAAATCTCTCATTACTTCTACGGCTCTCTTGACCTTTCCATATGCCTTTTAATTTACTCAGTCATTTCACACTTGAGCTCTTGTTTTGGGAGAAGGCACAATATAGTATATTGGTGTAACCAGTTTATTCTCTGAGACCAATTCAGATTCAACACTGAATTACACTGCAGCCTTAGGAATGACCAGGTCACAATTGTTTTTCACTCAAGTAACAAGCAAGTCAATGACTATATGAAAACCAGCCACGGTAGAGAATGCGTAAGGGAATGTTTTGACTCCTCTCTACCTTTTCTCATAGCATGAATTGGACCAGCTGCAAGGAAACCCCAAACTTTTCCTCTCCACATTAAATTTTCTGGCTCATGTATTACAACATTTTTTTACACTTCTCCTTTGCTCCAAAGTAAAAAAGGATGAAGTGGTTGCATTCCTGATGGCTGCTGCTCATAAGGAAGGCACATATTTCCCATTTCAAAAGCTTTTGATTTCACATTTCTGCTGATTTCATCTAATCTAATTAATATCCCAGATAATGCAGTCTTCAAGCCAGATTTAAGTTGTGCCCATAATAGTCTACTTCTCCTCATATGAGTAGCCCTTTCACTCCCCTATCTACTTGGTTAAGCTTATTTCCCTTTTTATATATTCATTTTAGCATCCTTTTATTACTGAGCTTACATTATTTTATATTAATGTCTATCAATTCCCCATTAATCTGTCATATAGCACATTTCCACCACAAAACCCCCACCCAAACCCTTGCTAACATTTTCTCCTTTTTGTTTTCATCCTCTCTATGTACGCATTTGTTAGAGAGACCACATAAAGGTAAGACTTCCGTTTCCTTGAATAGGGTCAGCTGACTATAAGTTGTTTTTCTAACATAAAAATACATAAGAAATTGAGTTACTGATGCACTCAGATAATTTCTAGAAGTCTTTCCTCCTCATTCAATACATTAAATGAGAAGGAGTCAGCAGCTACTGAAAGAGTGTTGAATCACATTGAATGGTTTGGGCTGGAAGTGACCTTAAAGACCATCTATTTCCTCATAAGTCTGTCAAGGTCCCTTCCCTCCAGCATGTCAACTGCATGACTCAGCTTGGTGCTGTCAGCAACCTTGCTGAGGGTGCACTAAGTCCCACTGTCCATTTAACCAACAAAGATGTTAAGCAGTGCTAATCCCAATACTGACTCCTGAGGAACACCACACATCACTGGCTTCCACTTGGACTTCAAGCCTTTTACCACAACTCCTTGAGCATGACTATCCAACCAATTCCTAATCAGTCAAATGGTGCATTTTTCAAGTGGTCAACATATCTCCAATTTAAAGGCAGGAATGTTGTGTAGGACAGTGTCAAATGCTTTGCACAAGTCCAGGCAGAGGATGCTAGTTGCCCTTTCCTATACACCAACACTGTTGCCCTGCTGTAGGCCATCAGATTTGTCAGGAACAATTTGCCCTTACTGAAGCTGTGCTGGCTGTGACCAATCCCCTCATTATTTTCCAAGTGCCTTAGCACAGTTTCCCAGAGGATCTGCTCCATGATCTTGCAGGACAAGAGAGGGTGACACACTCTCTGTCAATAACCAGCCAGAGTGCATGGAGCTCCACCTGGGAGTGGATGAGGAGCCAGGCAATAGCTTATGGGTCAGGATGAAAAACAGGGCAGGGACAGGTGACTTCATAGTGGGAGTCTGCTACAAGGCAGCTGCACAGGCAAAGGCTGGAAGCAAGGACAGGTAACAAAAGCAAAGACAGAGAGAATGTCCTACCAGCCAGTGATGAGGTTAGGAAAGACGATGCCCTGACAGAATTAAATGTGGCCAGGGCATCAAGGGTAACAAGAAAAGTTTCTATCCTATATCAGTGATAAAAGCAAGACTAGAGACCTGTCACTACAATGATGGGTCTCAGTCACTGTTCCAGCCCTGATAGATCCTTCCTTGTTCTTACATCCAGGACAGCATCACCCCAGGCTGGTCCTTCCAGTACCTGTGTCATCCCTGACACCCTTCAGAAAACTGCCCAATGCCCTTTCCTTTGCAGCAGGTGCCAGGAGAGCCAGTGCCTCTCACCAGAAATCCGGCTGTGCCAGGAACATTGTAATTCTGTATCCACATATGGTGCTCTAATTCAAACAGAGAAACCAGGAATATGAGACTGGGATAGCAAATTAATTATATTATTTCATTATTTCCTTGAAACATCTTGAAACAAATTAAGGCTGCTTTGTTGAGGCTGTTGTTTGGTTCAGGTTTGTTTGTTTTGGTTTTTTTTGTCCTTTTGACTCTAGCAATAAAGTATGAGGGTCAGAAATCTCCTCTTCTGAAACTGACCTCCTTCCTGACTCCAGCATAAATGTATCTAGGATCAGTTTCAACTAATTTGGCCTTGGGCCAGCCTGGCCATTCAGGATTTCAGAACTCATACTGTAGTCATGTACAGTAATTGTACTCCTCTCAGCTTTCATTTTGTGCGACCAAGTGTGCCAAGCTTCTGTAGTTTTGACTTCTTTCCTTTTAAGATATAGTTATAGCCTTAAAAAAGTCTGCCAATTATAACACAGAACAGTTTCAAACTATCAACATGACAGTAAGGGAAAATAATATGGTACAGTAGTCAAACCAAAATGTTCGACTGTGTTATGTGCCTATTTTTTGCCTATTTTCCCGACTTTTTTTATTGTTTTCTAAAGTGTGGGAGGAAGACACCTCTATGAATTTTACTTTATTATTTTTCCCTTATGGCCTAATACTATTTTGATAGTGATAACAATTTGGTTGGCTGTAAAATCAAATGCACATTGTTATTAGTATGACTGACTTTTTCATTCTCATGTGTTAATTTACTGTGCTATTCTTTGGAGCTTTGTCACTTCCATACTTTTTTTTCTTTTAAAGCTATCATTAATTTATCATTATAACACCTTCTGCAGCTTTCTTTTGTGAATGCAGCTCCCTGCATTACAAAAAAATTATCTTTGTATTCTGATTTGGTTTTACAATGCAAGATCAGGAAGAACGTATCAAGTACACAACGAAAGAATAAAAATATATGGACATTACAAACAAATAATCCTATTTCATTATGCTATTTTGTCTCTTGTGAATGACATGAGTAGACAGTAAGCTCTAAAACATTATGAATTATTGTCTTAATCTTTATAGAAGCAATAAAAAATATGCTATTTTATACTAATGAAACAGCAGTATAACTGACACAGAAGCAAAAATTTAGTATAATCTCTGATCCTGCACTTCATGTGCATAATTTTTTACATTAATCAACACTCTCATCATAAGCAATAGGGCTCTTCAGATACTGCAAAAATGTTTGTATGTTCAGTGCCACAATAGTGCCTCCTGTTCAGGCACCTCAGTCATATTAAATTTTGTGTATCAGGAAAGGTTTTTGAATATTCTCTTATAAATCTGGCCCTAGGTGTTTTGCAGAATCAGAGCCTTGATGGACATGTCATCTTCCTTTTTCACTTAGCCAACAGAAACATTGACGAAAAATATGGCAAGATAAGATATTACCAGAATAATGACTTTTCTTGGTTTTGTGCATTTAGAAACTCAAGCATGATATTAAACTGGAAAAGCATTGTGTATTATATTTTCTTTGAAATTTTCCCCCTTAATGAAGAAGGAAATTATTGTTATGATCATCTATTCCAAAATTAGATAACCTAGAGCAAACAGAAAAAATCTATATGGAATTTGGAGAAGCCATAATTTGCACTTCTGTAGGGAGTTCCTGAAATAAACACTCTGCATTCATTTCTGTGTGCTAGACTGTAGATACATACCCACTCAGACTCTAAGTGCCTACTTGTCAGAAATCCTGAATACTGCAAACACAAGCTGAAACCAAAAGGAGCTGTGACTTTGTAGACTCTATCAAAATACAGGAAAATAAAAATCTTTATTCACAAAACAGTTAGAGTCAGACTGTAGCTGCTCTAGCACAAGTGTGTACCACTACACCTGTGTCCTCACTACTGAGGTTTCTGTATTTCATCCAACTTAGGTTCATAAAGAAGTGGCAGCAAGAGAATATGAGATTCCCTGTTCTGGTGACAGCAAAAAGGTGTGTAATTGCAAAAAAATGTTGCTAGAGCAAGTAACCATTTTATATGTCTTAATATTGAAGAGCCAGGCGTTAATTAAATACAGCCTAACTTCACTTTAAGGAAACCATATGATACCATATATATATATGTTTGTTCTGTCAAGCTGTTCATTTCAGCAGGCTCTGGTAAATTGCTGCTTGAGAATAAGAAAGAAATGAGCAACTGAGCAGAACATCAATAAGCAGTACTTCTGTGGAAATTACTTCACATTGATCAACGTTTAAAAGATGTTTTTTCAAAATGATAAATGAATGAAGAAGGAAAAAAATAGTACATTCAAATGCTAAATACAGCCTACACTGAAAAAAAGTGAGAAAAATGTCATTGTCATACTTGGAATACACTTGCATAACTGTTCAGGCTATTAGGCCTAATTAGCAGCAAGTGAACAGATTCTTGCTATGGGGGTGTTTATAGGCAGACTATGTTAAATGCAGAGTTTGACACATTGAAGTTAGAATTTAGTCAATTTTAGGCTACTGTAAATTTACATAAAAGACACATTTCTGCTCTGAAAAAGAACTATGAACTAAATATTTTTGGAATGCTAATTCTGAGCACTAATCTTAATTATGAAAAAGAAATGGTGAACTTTTCATGGAATAAATCAAATAATATAAAATATCAAATTATTCTCATATATGTCTGGGTAAAAAAAAAATACTATTTAAATATTCTAACAAAGGTTGGCTTGTTTATAATTCCTGGGTTTGTTCTATCTTTTAGTTTTGCTTTGGCATTGTTAGCAGAGCGTAGGGAATACTCCAAACTGCTACAGTGTAAAAGCACAGGCATCATCTTAACTTTCATAAGTGAAAAGTGACTCTGGACCCAGAGAACTTGTCAGGTAAAGCTAATGCAGCTGTTGTCATGAATAATTCAAACAAATCACTTCAGCCACAGTTTGAGGGAGCTGATTTCACAGTGGTAACCTCTGTAAATACTGTCAGAAAATAGATAAATTAACTATTAGTGACTGAAACTTCCAGTCCTTGGGAAGCAAAAGTTGCTAAATTCTTTCATGATTAACCTGGCTATCAAAACTTCTCACCAGGCCTTTTTTTTTTTTTTTTCCCTCTTAGAATGCATAATTTTTAAAACCTTAATAACTACTTGCTATATTTCAAATGCAACTTTAATTAGAGCTATGAATTACTACGGACTGTAAAGAAAGTTCCCAGATTCCCAGAATCAGGCCTGCAGGCTAATTTCTTCTGATTTAAGTCCCAGTACTGCAACTAAATAATCTATAGTCCTAACCTAAATGTATACATTGTTTAGGTCCTGAATGTACAAATTCTCACCTCTACATGTATGAGTACTTCTCTTTAACTCTGATAATTAACTATATAAATACAAACATTTCTAAATTCTTGTAGGACGGAACTCCAATAATTTGGGAATGTTGCAATGTTACATATAAATACACCTAAGGTTTAAAAAGGATGAGCCTTAGGACTGGAAGGAAAATGTGCTGAATGAGCTAATAAGGAAAAAAATATAACATATGTATTGAAGTGTTGACTGGTAGGTGGATGGAAAATAGACAAGCTCAACGTCTTTAGAAAAATCTGTACTGCAGAATGATGTTTTGTTGCTAATAAGATCTTAACAGGAAGAATTCTTAACAGGAAAACATTAATAACTATGAAAATGACAGAAATGATAGCCAAAAGGAAAGAAGGAATTGTGAAAGTGGCCAAGACCTGTAGGCTTACTGAGCCAGAATACAGCAGTGTTGGAAATGTGATACTGCTGGCAGTTTTCCACACTCCCTACAATTTTAATATCATCTTTTTGTGCTGATGACTGTTTGAAAGATAACATAATCATCTTAAAGGCTTATTAGGTGATTTCTGTAATTATTGCAGACCTGCTGATAGTAATCATCTGGAATTTCTTTTGTGGGCAATCTTCCTTCCTGATCCTGCAACACAGGACAAAGGACCAAGTCCCTTTGACTTCACCAGGAGCCTACCAGAAGAATTTTCTCCTTACTAGGAACGTTCACTGAATTTATTCCCTTGCTGGGGCTACAGATTTTTTTATAATTCTTTCTCTAAGGGAGTATCTGTTCTTTTACTACACATTGTCCTTTACTTGGTTGTTCATTTTCATGGAGAAATAATATTTTGTTACAATTTAATTTGAAAAGTGATTATGTATCCTTTTTTTCATGTTATCCAATCACCTTGTATTGTATTAGTGAATTACTTCTTTTTTTAAATCATACTCAAGAGTGTCTTTAAAACAAGTTTCTCATGAGGAAAACTCTCACCTCTCTCCTACTCAGAAATGATGTTTTATTTAACAATTTTACCAAATACAGTTTCACAAGAGATTAGTGTAGCATATTTTTATATCTAAAAAAGTTACCTCTACCTGGATAAATTAGTTCAAAACCTGGCTGAGCAGTCAGCCAAGTAAATATATTAATTCCTGATATCCTAATTTCCATTTCAGAACTGTCTAAGCAGCAGTAAATGCATACTTTTATCTACATGAATGTTTCATTAGAATGACCTGGTTGATCGACATGATGTGGTCCAGATGATGTTTCTGACCCTCTTTTCTCTTTTCCCCCTCTCTCAGCATGATCCTCTCAGGTTAGTCGAGATTTATCACCAAAACAGCACACCAACTGACTCCAGGGCAGGAAGGACTACAGTGAAAAGAAGTTTCTTATCTGAGGAATTTATCCTGACTGTGCCCCTCCCGGCTACTTTCGAAAGGATTCTTGTTGCTGCTGCCTGCACCAGTGTGCCTACTTAAGGGAATCTCCAACATAAATTCTTCAACCCGATCTCAAAACACTCCTAACAAATAAAGAAACAGACCATGGCAGATTTTCACTTGCATTTTTTTTCTTTGCTTTAAGCATCAGAAACAATTACATGTCAAGCTTAAGGATATTTACATATGTACTTAAATATTTACTTTTTTCCACTGTACTGCCCTTAGACTTCACTCAAATAGCACTGCAGGATGCTGTTACAATAAATGTAAACCTGTAAGAAGATGGTTCCTACTCCACAGAGCACAAACAAGTTCTCTCTGCCCATTCTCGTGAAAAATTACCTTTGGAGTTTATATGTGCTATTTTCATCAACTCAAACAAAGACATTGATGGGCCTAGCATATACTTATGTGAATAAGAGGAAACCATGAGCTGACCTAATAATAGGTGGGATACAGGAGCTTAGTACAGAAGTGACTGTAAAATTTGGTGTATGGGTTTTTCAAGTGTCACAGTGGCTGCTGAGCCTAGGAAGAAAGTAGCACAGATTCCTCCTTCTTTCACTGATAATCCTAAGAAACTTCTTACTTCCATAAGTAAGACATTAATATTTGTTTTATCCATGACTTCTATGTAAACTCACAAACTGGTAAATTCTCTGTGGCAAGTGATCTCACTCTATCTTGTCAAACTATGCATTCTTAGATTACACATCCTTGGAAACACAAGTCACCAGAGAGAATGGTTAAGATACAGTTTTGCTGCAGATGTGGGCTTCTGGAAGGGTGAAACAAATGCAGTTATCCTCTTGCTAATGGCACCACTCTGACCATAGGAACAGTTCAGTGCTGCTCTCAAGTGTGGTGCTGCAGTGTCACAGCCATGCAATACTCTGGCATGAGTTATCTTAGACATGGGCAAACTATTACTCTATATGACACAGAAGACAGTGGACAGGAAATCTGTCCTCTTAGAAATCAGCAGACACATTTCATCTGAGTCCTCAAGAGAAACAATATCCCATGCAGAAATGAACAAGGCGATGAAAACTGACTCCTCTCATATACCAAGCAATTAAACCTACAGAAACCTACGGCAAAATTTTCAATAAACAATGATGCCCTGCTTTCTTGCCCAGCAGTCTGAATGCTTTTTCTGGCCTTTAAGACCATTTCAAACAAAATAAACAAGGAAAGGGACAAAACTGTACTTTGTTTTTTACAGTAATTTCTTTTTTCCAAACTATAATTGGTTTCAATAAGTGCTTAAGAGGTCAAGGATGGGCACTGCAGAAATCTTTCCTGAAATCTTTCCTGCGCATTTGTTTGTATGCCCCTAACTTCCACAAAATTCTTGTTTGAAACACAACACATCTAGTTTTCTAGGAGTCTTTTCTCAGTTTAGCCATGTAGAAGCTAAAGGAGTTCTCTCTAAAAAAAGATTTAGGGTTAGTCTATAGCAAATGAAGTGAGGAAAGTAGCACCATGGACAGATTCCTTCCACCCTGAAAGAGATACCTAAGACCAGTCAGATGAAGTGCTGTAGATGTGTGTTACTGCTTTAAAGCAGAGAAGTCTTCACTAGTAGTTTAAAGACTCTGACCAAGCTTTGGACGACTGGTCCATCTTGATCACAGCACACTAGTGAGAAGTGACAGACTGCAGCTACCTACCTGTAAACTGATGATTTTTACCCCTAGGCCTGCAGTCACTATTTTTTAAATGAAGAACAAGTTGGGCTCCTGCTTATGTGGCACAATTAATGGTTGAACCATTTAAAGGATTATAAAAAAACAAAGCTAAAATGTTCCCATGTATGAAACACTCAGCTTAACAGTCACACTAAGATCTGGCACTGGCAGTCAGAGAAAAGCAGTCAGATTTAGGCCTCATTTTTTACTGGCAAACACAATTGTACATCTCTGAGCCAATGCATGAGCACAAATTTGGGCTCTAATATTTTCCAGCAGCACAGCCTGGAAATACATGCATCAGAAATCTGGATGCAGGTGAGCTGTGGCTCTTGCTAGAAACAAATAGATAAACATTAAAAACTCTAGGTTTTTCAGGTTCTTCACAGCCGAGAATCCAGACAGTAATATGTTTCAAATCAGTGTCTGTCATCTGGATCCTAAAGGCAGCTGACTTTTTCTGCTCTGAATTACCCCAATTCCATCGTCAGTCTAGAAAGCATGCTTAGCTTCTCTGAAAATCAACATCCCAGTGTGCCCTGCCACAGTCAAGCCTCACAACATCAAATGCAGCATTTGTGTCCCACCAGGACCCATTAGATTTGTGCCACCAGCACAGCTGAACACTGGTTTCTTTTGTGCCCTCAGTTAAATGCCCTCTTCACTCATATTAAAGGCATGCTGATAAAGGGAAGATGGGAGAAAATGCTGTCATATGCATCCTGCTGGATGCTACTCTTGGAAGGACGACCATTGCAAGTGTCAACCGAAATGACAGTGTAAGTGAGGCAGAGGCATCTGGGGGAGGCTGGGAGATTTTCAAGGGGGAAAAAATTAATTTCAAACCGAAGCCAGCCAGCAGAAGCGAGGGGAGGAGCCGGGTAGGGGCTTGGCCCTTCCCTGGGCTGAGCCTGGCAGCGCGGCAGCGCTTTGCCAAGTGGCAGCCGGCTCCGGCGGCCGCTCGGCCCCGAGGCCAGCGCGGCTGCGGGCCCCGCGCCCCGCCGGGCGGAGCAGGCAGGGCCGGGGGGCGCTCGGGCC
>VYXF01001200.1:162650-261403 GCA_013397295.1 Polioptila caerulea
AGGTGTGGGTGGAGGGGAGGGGAGGGAAGGAGGGGTGGAGGGAGGCCGGCTTTTTTAGGAGGGAGACCCTCCTTCGCGGCCGCCCGCTCGCAGCCATGGCTTTGAAGGAGGCGGGCGGCAGCATCCTGCCCATCAGCGACATGGTATCGGGGCCGTCGGGCTCGCCGTTCCCCGAGGTGGTGGAGCTGAACGTGGGGGGCCAGGTGTACGTGACGAGGCACTCCACCCTGCTCAGCGTCCCGGACAGCACGCTGGCCACCATGTTCTCCCCGTGCCGGGGTGGCCCGGCGGCGGCCCGTCAGCTGCCCAGGGACAGCCGGGCGCGCTTCTTCATCGACCGCGACGGCTTCCTCTTCAGGTACGTGCTGGATTACCTGCGGGACAAGCAGCTGGCGCTGCCCGAGCACTTCCCTGAGAAGGAACGGCTCCTGCGGGAGGCCGAGTACTTCCAGCTGGGCGACCTGGTGAAGCTGCTGTCGCCCAAGGTCACCAAGCAGAGCTCGCTCAACGACGAGGGCTGCCAGAGCGACCTGGAGGATAGCAACTCGCAGGGCAGCAGCGACCGGCTTCAGCGGGCGGCGCTGGACAAGCGCTCGGGCTTCCTCACCGTGGGCTACCGCGGCTCCTACACCACGGTGCGGGACAACCAGGCGGACGCCAAGTTCCGCCGCGTCGCCCGCATCATGGTGTGCGGTAGGATCGCCCTGGCCAAGGAGGTCTTCGGAGAGACCCTCAACGAGAGCCGTGACCCCGACCGGCCCCCCGAGAAGTACACCTCCCGCTTCTACCTCAAATTCACCTACTTGGAACAAGCCTTCGACCGGCTCTCCGAGGCGGGCTTCCACATGGTGGCTTGCAACTCCACCGGCACCGCCGCCTTCATCAACCAGTACAGGGACGACAAGATCTGGAGCAGCTACACGGAGTACATCTTCTTCAGTAAGTGCTGCCCGCGCCCCGGTGTCGTCCCCCTCGCCCTCGTCCCCGGCGGGTGCATGGCGGTGTGCGCCTAAGTACAGCGGCACCCCCAGAGCCCCTGCTGTCCCAAAGCAACATGTACCTGGAGAGAAATGGGGGCTGCCCCGTTTCCCCTCACTCCGCTCTGTCACGGCCATAGTTCAGATTTCATTTTGTGCGGTGTGGGGGTGGGACAGGACTGTCTAAAATGCCCCGTCCGGAGCGCGGCGTGGGAGCATCAGCCTGGGCTGATCCCGCCTTTCAGTGCCGAGAGGAGGGGCAGCCGCACGTGTCGGGGTGTCCCTGGGGAAGGCTCACTGGTTTCGGATCGGGGGGCTGTGGCCTCGGGGGTGTCCCTGCCCCGCTGGGCGGGCGCGGTGCGGGCGCGGCTCCGGCTCCGGCGCGGAGGGTTGCGGTGCTCCCCGCCAGCGAGGCGATGCAGAGATCCCCGAGCAAGGAAGGGTTTTAATATTTTATCGCTGCGTTTCCTTCAAGTGAGCGCACTGCGCCTGGGCACGGTCTCCCTGAGGGAAGGGGCAGCGAGGGCACAGCCAACTTCCCAAGGAGCAAGAAAGAGTCTGGCTCCAAGGTGGAAGAAAATTAGAAAAGAGAAAATAAACCCCTCCGTACACAGCTCCTAAGCAACTTCGCTGGTTCGCTGTGGGTAGCCTTAAAGGTTTCGGGTCACTTGCAGATAGGAAAACCGAGCGATGACGAATGAGTTTCAATCTGGCAAAGTATGTTGTGCTATGTAGGGCACTGGCTGAGCAGCGGGTTCGGGTCATGAAACCGCAGCTGGATCGAGAACACCACCCCCGGCAGAGATTTGTTTTTGAAAGGCAGAGGCAGCCTTAAACATTACAGATGTGTTTGAGAGTCGAGCGAGCCGGCGGAAGAGAGATGTGTTCTGCATTCACTTCTTTCTTCTGCCTCTGTGTGGTCTCACACTCCCTGAGCAAAGAAGGGATGAATTGGCAGAGCATCTGCCTGCCTCTGTGGTGAGGTGGGAGATGCAGCCTCTGACTAAGTTCGCTAGTAAGGCAGCTGAATAGAAGCAACTTGTTTGCCCTGCAAAACTGGATGTAGGCACGGTATTTAATACAGGAGGGAAATGTTTATGGTTTTCCACTGGGAGGAGGAATTCATTAGTTTATATTGCTCTGTATTGTATAGATGGTGACTTCCATTTGCTGAGCAGACTTGAGTATTCAGATCAATCTTTGAAACTGGATTAAAACAGTTTTTGAAGATTCATTGCATAACTTATCACTGGTCATATTTCAGTAGGATATGTGAAAACTGAGCTCTAGAGGAGCTTCACATTCTCCTGAGTGGAATTCTGTCAAGTATTTTACATAACTATTAAACCTTCTTTCTTAGAGAATTTGACATAATTATTTTCTAAACAGTAAAATTTCCTTCTTGAAATAGTATGTACAGTTTGCTTAGAAATAGATTTGTAGGTGCATAATTTTTTTGTGTGCATTTGTGATACTCATAAAATTTTAGTTATTTTTTTGTGTGTATGTTATGAGGAGGTTGCTGTATAGAACAGTCCTTTAATTCACATCAGTGTTCCAAATTAATCCCCAGTGTAATACCACTGATTTTTTGGAACAATGCCAGGGATGAACTGGATGTTGTATCTCATGACTTTTGTTTTGCTTTTTATTCTTCAAGCTTCTGAAGTTGTGTAAAGTAAAATAGTTAATTACTTAAATTGATACAGTTAACTGAAAATTTATGATTTTGTTTAATTTTTTGGGTGAGGGTTTTGTTTTGGTTTACTTCTGAATACAAAAAAATGGCTAAGATAAAAATAGGCTGAAAAGATGTCGAGCATATTTTAATTTTGATTGCTTGTTATGCACTTATAAACTTTTTTGTATAACAACTTTATACATTGTTTTATGATTAGATACATTTCTCTAAAATATAGCAAGATGGAAACAACACTTAAGAAAATCATCAAAATGGGAAGAGAAACATGTGAAACAGTGCCTGAAGTAAATGCTTTAGTTTTTTTGTTGTCTTTTTTTTTTAGTCTGACTAGATGTCAAATTGATGGAGACTGTTGATAAAACAACACTTTATTATAATAATAATTATAATATGCCCTGGATGGATTGTGTGTGTGCTGCTGCCTTGCCTGACAGCAGCACAAGAATCCAGCAAAGGGAGAGTGAACCTTGGAAGCCTTGTGCTCTACACCAGGAGTGAGAAGAGGGGTCAGGGCTACTGGCTGTAAGCTCTCTGACAGCACTAGCCAGGGCCGTGTTCCTTCCTTGCTCATGAGCAGAGCGTAATACAGAAGGAAAAAAGCAGTCACTTTTCAACTTATTCCTTGCCAAATGTCCACATGAAACCCAAAAAGGAAGCAGTTTTAGGTGGGAAGTTGCTGATTTCAAGAGCTCTCGTGTCCAACCCTGGACTGTATTTTACAGGCAAAAAAAATATCAAGATGAAAGACTTTAGGGAGCCTATTCCAGTTTTGGATGGTGCCTGAGACTTAATTTGGTGCTAACAAAGAAGAAACCTAGTTTTTTATCCCACTGGAAAAAGCTGTACCTGCATTTGCATTTGTTATTCACAGCATGAGCATTTGCAACCAACAGCAACTGTATTATTTGTTGTTCTGTACGTCCATAGCAGTCGCATGAACTTCTTTTTCACCATTTCTCCTGAGGACTGTGGACAATTCTGTTTCCTAGTGATGGCAGATAGTAAAGATTGGAAACATACATGTGGATATATTCGTTCTGTCCGTTTCCTGCGGTCATAAGTAGCTGAATGAATTTCTCTCCTAGAGCTACTAAAGAAAGACAAAGGTTTAATCTGTGGTTTGTGAAACATATTTCAAGTCTGTTTCTAGGATCTTTCAGGTTTTCTGAATTGGAAAATCTATCACTTTTCTAAAATAATGGAAATTACTTCATATTCTTAAACACTCTGGAAGATCAAATTCACCTGGGATACTGCATATATATTTAACTCATTTATGAACTGTTTAAAATCTTGGGATAGATGAGTAGTTGTAGCCTGATTCTGTTTGAGGAACCAGAGGTTGTTTGACACTGCTTACCAGGAAATAATGCTTCAGCCTTTGGCAATGTGTCATGACAAATACAAAACCAGATTTCCTTATTAGTATGTATAAATCCTATTAAAAAATATTAAATTCTTTGCCCCTAGTGGTGTTTGAACTATCATGTATGCAATGACAGATTAATTTGTCTACACAGTTAGTACATGGCCAGAATTTAGCCTGTACCTTGCACTGGTGGCTCAGTTCTGAAAAGTGCTCATGGATCTGTTCCACATGTCCATTACAAATCCTGTCTCTGTCTCTTAATGGGCCGTTAAAGGAGTAAACTTCATGGTAGTGAAAAGACTCTATCAGAGAGTACCACAAACTTTTTTTTTTTTTTTTAGCTCCATGCTATTAACACTCTCAGCTTAGTACACATGAGGATGACTTGGGTCAGGTTAGTGTAATGTGAAGTGCTTATGCAGTTTGGGAAGGATGCTCAAACTCTTCTACTGCTTAGTTTCACACTGCCATAGAGGATGACAGATTAATTACCTGTTGATGTGCAGTTGGTTATGGCCTTCTCAAAAGTTGCTTCTAACTGGAGACAGGAGACCTTGCTTCTTCCTGTGGCTCTGTGGCTGCAAGCACTGACATGTTTTCTGTTAGTTGACATCTTTGTGAGAAAAGGGTGAAATTTACATGTTTAATGTTTTTTGGGGGATTTCTTTTCTTGTGGTTCATGGTATCTCTCAGTACCGTTGTGTAATGCGAGATTGCCTGTGCATGCTATTACTAGTTTTTTTTTTTGGTAGAATCTAATTGGTCCTAATGGATTTTACTTTCAACATCTGCTATGCAGTGTGACTTAGGGCTGTTGAGAGTATTGTGCTCAGCTGAAAGCTTACTGTGCTGAACTGACATCTTCATTATAAGTAGAACACAGTAATATTTCCTGCAAACTTTGACAAGCCTCCTATGTTGACACTCTGTTTCAGATATGACTTTCTGTTTTCCTTTTCTCTTATTTTTATTTTGTAACAGGTGACATTAGCATGGATTTATGGTGCTTATTTTCCACTTGAAATCACAGCACTCTGAGATTACATTGGATGCTGTGGAAATTGTCATAAACAAGTGATAATCATTTTGTAATCAGATGAGGAATGCAGTTGGAAGCAATGAATTTTTAGGAGGCAATATGCTACTTTGAAAAAAAACCCAAAATGACCCAAACTCAAAAAAAATGATACTAACAACCGCCCCCCCCCAAAAAAAAAAAACCAAACCAAACAAATTCTGCCCAACAACAGCAAAACCTAACCAACATTGATTGTGTCATGTAAAATATATGGCATGTAAAATACTTTGGGGTGTTACTTGCTCTGTAAATGCCAAATTCAGTTCAGCATCCCACTGGGATAGTGAGGGGTTTGTGGGTTCCCAGATAACCCTGAACTGCTCTTTTGAGGGTGAGAGAGCCATCCTGCAAGTGGTTACTGTGACTGTGTCAAGCTGCTCTCCCTCCGTTGCTGCATCTTTGGTGGAATTTTTAATATGTGGACTATATCTGTGCTGTTTTTATTTTAATCTGGAATAAATATATGTGAGACACTGAGGAGAGAGAGGCAACGAAGAAAAAAAAAGAGAAGGGTTTTGCATCTCTGTGACACATGGAGATAAATGTGGACAACTTACTTTGAACCTGAACTAGAGCTTCAAAGATTAGAGTGTGGTGGGATGATGTGAAGGATTAAATCAGTACCACAAGCACAGTGTAGAAAAGCTTCAGATTTCTAACAGTTTCAAGATCTAGAAATGTTGTTTCTGACAGGATTATTGAGAAAAGCCCTTAAAAGAGAGATTTTGTAGGTAGTCCTTTGACTTTGGAAAACTGATCCAGAACTTTAGGATGTTCTGTCTTATGATTTCAGCTCAACTCTTAATACAGCTTCAAATTAGATAAATAATAGACTGCTTCTTACCTTGTCATTCTTCCAAAATATATATTCCTGATGTAAAGGGATGAATTGAAGTGTGCAGTCATAATTAATAAGACTACTCTTATGCTGCCATTTGATATAACATGTGATTATCTAGTCCACTGAAACTAGTATTCTGATTTTAGTCACCATTTCAGTCAATAGACTTCATATCTGAATTATTTTAAAATATGGAATTAAAAAGAATTTTGAACAGATTTGACTTTTTTAATAAAAAATGAAAATAACCTGCTTCCCTCTATAGCTAATATAAAGGCACTGCTGCAGTGAAAAACTATGCCAGGAACCTCTTGGGTTTTATTTACACTTCAATCAAAATATGCATAACTCAATACAATGATTTGTGATCACATTTTATCAATTATCTCCAGTTTCTGGTCTTACTACAGTAAAATCATATTTTTAAGTATTGTGGAGCCTTTTTAATATCTGGAGCTGAGTGTTGAAAATGTTGTGTGTTATTTCAAAAATAGAAATAAAGATTAACTAAGAAAATCAACTATCCTGGATATTATATACTAGGATCAATGCTAGATAAAGAATAAGCAAGAATTGATGGAAGCAGCTGTTATTTCTGATGTCAGGAAACAGAAACACACTGGTTTAGATATTATCCCAGACTGGTATTTCTTGTGGCTTACTTGGGCAAAAAAGTGACAGTCTTAGAAAAGCTGACTTTGCTGGATTTGTAATATTTTGCAGGAGAACCACTTCTTGGTGTCAGATCATTTCATAGATTTTCAAGAATTTATGACAGTAGTTGCAGGGAAATGTTTATTTTCCACAGTAAGATGAGCAAATCATATTTTATTTTTTCTTTAGTGTCAACATGAAATTCTAGTTATCTACTGTTCAAGCACAGAAGTTGTGCATACAAAAGCTTTCCTTTTAATATTGTTCCAGGCAGATGATTTAAAATTAAAACATTACTTCTAATAAAATATATTTTGCAACATTTGCTTTCTCAGTATAATATGGCTTGTCTTCTCCTTTGCTGCAAATACCACATTCATTACACTGTGGTGAGAATTTGTGTGGCAAACAAAAATTTACTGAGATTTGCCCCAAGGGGATGTTCATTCATTGTCACATTATCCCATTTTTTTTTGCCATAGTTCCACATTTAAACACAGGTCTCCTGAAATTAAAAACTGCAAAACTGCTCAGGCAGCTCTCTTGGAGGTCAAAAGTAAGATGCTGTGGGTGTGAGGAGAGAAGGGGCACAGGAAAGGGGCTCTTCTTGCTCCAGCTGAACACCAGCATGGCCTGGACAAAGCGGCCAGAAGTAATCGGTCACGTTCTGGTGTGTTGCCAGTTGAGGGATGAGCTCAGAATACCCAGAAGGGTCAAGAAGGAAAATGCACAGGGTGGTATGCATCCATCTCACCCTGCTGGGGTCCCGAGCAGCTCGAGACTGGTGTGGTGCCTCGTGGATCCAGCTCAGCATTGCCCTGGGTTGTCTCGGCAGCTCAGCAGGTCCGGGGTGTCCTGCACTGTGGGAGAGGCCAACGGCACAGCCCTGCTCTGCATTTGCTCCCAGAGCTTCTGTCTCCAGTTTTGGAGTACTTTACTGCGAGAGTCGTGTAAGAAGTCTATTTCAGAGTTGTGTTTGCAGGGCTTTTTCACTCTCCAGGCTGGTTCTTTGGTTGGTGGTTATTTGATTATGATTGAATAAAGTTGGAGGCAGTATACCAGCTGAGATCCTAACAAACTGATGTTATTTTTATATCCAAGGATGATTTTGTTTCACTTCTCCTTACAAGATCTTTATGTCCTAAAACATGTGGAGTACTAATGCCACTCAAGTCATAGCTATTCTATGAACCAGGCCACTGGAAAATCTTTAAAAAAAATTACTAGGGAAATTTCATTTTGCTTTAGCAGATCAAATGCTTCATGATGGATTTCCTGGGGAGGTTGTTCACTCCAGCTTGTTCAAACTGCATGTTCTTTTTCAGAAGTAATTTATACTCTATTTAAATTTCATACATTAAATAAACGTTAGGAGTCCTATGTGTGAAATATCATTCTCAGCACAGATGAAGTACTTTCATTTAAATATTTTGTATTATTTTTATTTTTTATTTTTAAGCCAGTAATTGCACATCTACCTTTTACCTCATTTAAATTCAAGAATATTCAGTGAACTAATTCCTTTTGTTTTTTTTTTTTCTTTGACCTATATGGAATTAATTATATATATAAGAAACAACAGCGTGTGAAACTCAGAATCTAGTTCCATTCAAAATTGCAGCTTCACTGGGACTGAAGCAACAAACACCTTTGTGCTAGTCCCTCACATAAAGGTGAAATTCAAACAATTACAATTACAAATTCAAACAATTACAAGTGGTTATTTGGTTTCATAACTGTTTTTAATACCCAAAATCTTGCCAGGAGTTAAGCAGTGATGATTCGTAATTTTTATGGCAACTTTAGAAACTAATGCCGTTTTATTTTGGTTATATTTTATCAGATTGTGGTAGCTAAATTTATCATGTTTGTTACATTTTGACAGTGTAGCTTCAGAAGACAAACTAAACGGAGCATCTTGCTGCAAGTTGCAACTCCGTTCATATCATAACAGCTCTAAATATTTTGGAGACTTCACCAGTAAAAATCACAGTGGTGTTAATGAGCTTCATGATTCTAGCAACATGAATACAATGCTGTAAAAACTTTCATGCAAATACTATTTCTTTGTGAAATTACTTGTATCTTGTCTGTCCCGGAGTTGCTCAGAAGAGGAGAAATACTGTTCCATATCTCTGAAGGTGTGTTTGCCCATTCTTTGTGCTATGGGGTCTGCCTGGCCTTAAGCAGTGTGGAGACTGCTCTGAGTTACAGCTGATGCAATGATTCCTTCATCAATATCTTGCAGCTGAGAGTAGCTGGGTCAAAATGTAGTTGTGCCCTTTTCTCATTGTTCCCAACATGCCTGAACCCTGTGGCAGAGGCTCTGAGCAAGAGGTGCAGAGACAGGGGCTGCTGCCTCTGGGGACTGCCACTGCCGCTGGGCTGGCTTTGTGCTGCTCCAGTCACGGACCCTGTACCTGACCTGTTTTCTTCCCAATGACATGCACTTAGCAAATAAAGAAAACTAGACTAGCTCATAGAATAAAAAATAATAGTGCTTCCTTTTGAAGGGAATGGTACAACACTTTTTAAAAAAATACTGTGAATAACTCAATCCAGAGAAAACAATTCAGTTACATGTGCAACTACTACTCATGGCAACTAGGGCACTGAAATAGTTATTCTCCACACCTCTTCAGGGGTAGAAGATGTGGGCTTGGAAACTGAGGGGGGAAATCAACATCATCATAGACTTTTATAAATGAAAGTAAATATTCCAAGTCTTTGCTTAGCATACATTCAGTTGTGTTGCATTTAGTTCTTATAGAGATGTTCTCTTTGCATTAGCAGAAGGGTATTGTTCAGAAACTAAGTCAGTATATTTTATTTTTTGCATAGGCAAACAACAATAACCTTCAGATGCATTTATACCTTTTTCATTCTTGCTGGGTTTTACACTTTAGTGGTATTAACAAATATTCCCAAAGAGATAAGTGCTAGTGCTCAGGGACTTTTGTTACATTTTATTGTAAACATTGTCCTGCAACTTAAATTAGTAGTGAAATTGCTCTATATTTTATTGAATATAGATGTTCAGAGGTTCTCTCAAGGATTACAACTATGTCAGTATGTTCTATAGGATGTTATTAAAAGTGTACTATCATTCCAAAAGCTTTGTATCAGTGAATATTTTATATATATCACAAGGATATGTGAAACTTTTTATTTAATGATAGAAGCAAAAAGGCCCAGTGTTGCATATATTCATGATTATATAAATAATTTTTCTGCAAAATGGTTAATTTCATAACTTCTTACTAACAGTTTAATTAAATGAGATTCCCTCTCTTTGGTTACTCAAATCATTGTTATAACCACCATACCTGCAAAACTATGAGAGTAATGACAAATGTCCATTTTGTGTATACAGAAGTAGTCTCTAACACTCTGGTTCTTAATCCAAGCTTCTTCATTTTCATTGAAACTCATGAATACAAAATAATATGAAAATCAACTACAGAAGGGCTGGAAGTCAGATAAAATAAATCAGTAAAATTGAGTGCCAACAATTTAATTAGTGTAATGTGTAGATAATACAGTGGAGAAAGATTAAAACTAAACAACACTTTTTGCTAGTTTTTCTTAGTAAACACATTTTCTTTCCCTTTCTTCTCACAGTCACCCTTTTATATACAGTCACTCCTCAGTATTGTTCTTTTCAGACAGCTGTTACTATTTCTGTTGTTAATGCCTACTGTGGCTTTTGAGCAGCTCTGAAACAAAGCAGAGGCACGGCTACTCTTGCCTTTCCATCTATTTTTGTCTCTTTCCAGTGTTTGGTAATATAAATATCACTCATTCTGTCCTAAAAATACCATTATACAGCTTTATACAAATGCTGATCAATATTGCTGAAGCTACATGGACTTCAGGGGGAAGAAGGGAGAACAAAATAATTTAGCTATTTATGATGCAAGTAGAATGGGACTATTGTTCAAGCAAGGTTGTTTCTGTCCTCTAAATTTCAAAATTTTGGCATCAAATCCCACACCTGCCTTTCTGCATGACTTACCCGTTTGAAGTAACTCTTCTTTTGAAAATGAATTTTCAGAATCTGTGTGTATAGTTAAACCTTACCATATTTAAAGGAATAATTCTTTAAGGAATGGAGCTAAGACCACTGTAATTAACAATCCTGCTTGGAATTTTTACTTTCCCAGGACCCATAGGCTTCAATTTTCTATGTTACCAATGCCTCAGAGAGCTATGCTTGTTTACCTATCTTAATGTTGTCATAGCTTGCAAATATAAATTCCTCATCTTCACACTGTCAGTTTTTTCTGGGGATATGGGAAATTAATATAACCTCTCTAAATCTTATAGACAGAGAGAGACACAGTCTGTGTGGTTTTGTTCCCCCAAAACATATGGAGTAGCAGATAATGACATCCTTTGGCCTCAAAATAACCCTGTAATTCTTTAGGATAGAAGGGACAAACTTTTCAGAACTGTTTGTTATTTAGATACTTGAGGATTATTGGAATTTTTTAAGTTTTACCTCATAACCTGCTAAGTTTATATCTTCCTAAGACTTTTAGCTGTCTAGTAGTTCAGCCTCCAGTCATAACACCACTCACATTTTTATTCCTCTACTTACAGTATTTATTTTTTCCACCTGTAGCTGAAGTAGTTTGGTGTCTAAATTGGTGGAATTATGCCCCTAAATAATTGCATCTGTGATCACATTTGATTACAGGAAGCAGAATGTGCTCTTGGCAGAGGAGATTAGGTTAAATGCTGTCTGTCTAATCAGTTCCCCAGCAACTGTCTCCTGGCACTGCTTCCTTCCTCAATCCCATTTCTAGGGATGCCATGAATAAAAGCTACATGGCCAGTGCAAGTCCATGTCTTCAGAAGATGGTTTTGCTTTTCTGATTTGAGGGGTCTGACATGGGCTTAGGAGCAAGGCTGAACATCGGTCACCCTTGCCAAAAGCCCGTGTGGGGCTCATGGTGCTTTTGGCTGGGCTTGGCAAGGCGGGTGTAAGGCCATGGGGAACTGGGGAGGGGAGCTGGAGAGTGTCTGTGATGCTGCCTTGGGGTCTGCCATCCCGAGGGGGGACAGCTGGAATGGCTCTTGGGCAGGCTGGAGAAACTCAGTGGTTCCATTAGGGCTAGCACAGCCTGGGGGGTGTCCCATGGGTATATATATATATATATACATATATATAAATATATATATATATGCTGGTATTCAGAGGCCATGTCTGCCCTCTGAGAATAGCAGCAAATAAGCCAAGAGCTGTGTCCTCCAAGGACCTCTGGCCAGGCACCATAATCACAAGTCTGCTTCAGTGCTTCAGTGTCATAACAATGAATCAGGGTGGGGCATTCCACAATTTAAAAACTTGTTACAGCACAAAATGCATGAGAAATAACTCCTTGAATTATTTTTATGTAGGAAAACCAAAGGGGTCTCAGTCAAAGGCACCAGTAAGACCGGAGTTGCATCTAACTAATGTTCATGCTGTGGTATATCACAATGTGTTCCTGTAACCATGCTGCTGAAGCAGCTGAAATTCAATAGTAACCTCAAAATTAATAGAGTTAATCTAAATATTCTTTATTTGTCTGCAAAGTATGGAGGAACAAAAGCAGTTGTTATAAGCAATAAGTAACCTGAAATTAAAAAAAGGAAAAAAGGGGAAAATATTATTGGATTTTTAGACTATGGAAAAATGTTTCATTTATAATTAATATTGATGTGTGCAAGATTTTTTGTATTGTCACACATGATGCATAAGGGTACAAAGGAACCCAGAGTGGTTGCTTAGCTGCATTTTCTGAACACAGTAAAAGTATTCTGAACATTGAGAAGATATCCTTTATTTTTTTTTAATATTTTAATACATGATTTTGGAATCAGGATTATCCTCTGTCATCATAGTGAGATTACTAGCAAAAATAGTTAACCTTTTTAATGAACCATGTAATGAATCGCATTTGAAGATAATATGACACTAAAATTGACCTCCAAATCAATGTTTTCAATCTTGAATGTAGTTTAAGAAAATCCAGTCAAGTTCAGTGAAAATTTCCATTTGCACTTTGAGTGCCAGGCAAGCAGCAGGGATAGACAAATTTGAATTTAGACTGCTGGTTTGGAAAATTTAGTTTTTCTTATCACCTCTGTGACTGGCAATAAACCAGACTTATTTCTTTCCTTCCTTATCCTGTGATTATAGCATAGGTTTAGCAGTCCAGAAACTGACATTTTATCAGAGCTCACCTTGATTTCTAGCAGTGGGGAGCTCTCATTCATTAATTTGCTCAATTAAGTCAGTTTGTAACAGTGAAAGCAATGTTAGTTAAAGCTATTTACTCTATTATCAAGCAGTCATATAGCAAGACTATTGCAAATTACTAGACAATTACTGTTGGTCCAGAGCATGTTGCCATAATTTCTATTCAAAAATGTATCTGGTTTTAGACCGTGGATCGAGAAATTAGGAGTGTTAAATGTTACATGTGGTAGGCATGAAACACTCAGCCTTCAAGCTTCCTAACAGCCTTAAAAGTTCCTTGATGGAAGGCAAAATATTTCCTCCATTAAGGAGGTGTTGGAGCAGTCTGTGCAGTGATGCTGTGTGTGTTGTGCATCCTTTGAGGCTTTCAGGACTGGTCTGGATCAAGCCCTGCTACCGTGATCCAACCGCGTAACTGACCGTGCTTTTGAGCAGGAGGTTGGACTGCTCCTAAGTTATCTTGTGTTTCTCTTCTCTGATGTGATTTACATTGACATTGGCCATTTGAAAACACTTCTCAGAAGAGGAGACGTGAACTGCTGCAGGTAGATTAAGGAGATGCTAGAAAGCTATAAATCCTGATTATTCTCAAAGTCAAAAACTTCAAAGCTTTAGCTTTATGTTGTCTTTTTACTTACATCAGTGTGTCCTAACAGAATGGAAACAATTGCTTCAGGACTTTCTGGCCCAAATTCAAAACCATAGAATGCTAAATAGGCCGCAGTTAAGAAAGGATCTGAAAAAGTAATCAAACTGCATATTGGCTAGCACTGTGGTTGTTGATAACATGTTGCATGAGGAAAGAACTCTCACAAATTTGGAAAATCACCACTGTTTAAAACTTTAATCATTTTTATTGTCATCCTTTAGAGAGATTCCAGTGCTATCTCTCCTAAAGGTGACAGACTGCCTTGGATTTCTTTGAGTTTCAGTCCATTTTGATGGTTTTAATCAGTGTTGAGTTCCTTTATTGTGACATTTTTTTGCTGCTGTTTTTCAGCCTCTGTATTTTTCCCTGAGCATAGCTTGAATCAATTTATGTAGCAACTGCAAAAATGCTGAAGAGGATTATTTTGGTAGCCTTTTTTACTATTAAAAAATAATAGTAAAGGAAATATGAACAGTGTGGGACCACTCATTAGCAATACACTGCGGAATGGATGCATAGCATAAATACAAGGTAGTTAATTATTAGGGTATTTCAACAGTTTAAATTTTTTCCTTCTTGAAATTTTAATGTAAGAATAAAACATGAGGCATTAGTAACTAGGATTATTAAAAAAAAAGTTGGATATTCCTCTTGCTTTTCCCACATTACTGAAACGATTGCCAAAGTGATGTAGCTGAAGGTTCCTTGTGCTGTTAAAAATTCCCTTATGACAACAAACTAAAACAGAAATATTGCTTGCTTTGACTGACACCTAATAGATAGATACATGGTCATAGAAAAGCAGCATAATAAAAAGATATTAAGTAAGTTCTTCTGTCAGTTGTAGGTTGTCAAAACACTCAATATCAATGAAATTGTGTCAGTTATGCCCAGTAATATGTTTTCTTCTCAAAAGTAATTCTTCTAGGTGAGGCATGTGTTGTTAAGGTATTGTATATTTCCATTTATTGTGATGGAGGGATTGGGTAGATAGGTACAGATACCCTTGTTATGAGCTCACCTACATCCACTTAGAGAACGTCTGGATGTCTTGATGGTGTTGCTAGTCTGTCCCTCTGTGTCCAAACTAAATATAAATCAAAACTTTTTAAAACTATTTAAAACCCTTTGGCTTGTGTTATGTGAACTTTCAGTCATTGATGTAGCTTGTATTCTAAAGAGGCTATTGTTCAGGCTGATACAGAATATCTGTACCATCCAAACATAAAACTGTCTTGCTACAGTTCAGTGAAAAGAAATCAGCAACAGTGTTACTCAAGTGTTTAAAATTCTTGATCATAACAGCAGTACTATAGAGATCAAGTTGTAGAAATACTAAATAATATAAAGGTGTTTATAATCACTAGTCTTTATGAAGGCTCTGCAACTTTTGTATTTTTTTCCTATATATGCTCCATTGGCTCATGCCATGTGTACTTAACTTCATCTGTACAAAGCTGGTCTAAGCAAAACAGGTCAAACATTGCATGTTCATTGAACAATTGTAGTAATTTCACAGGATATAAAACAAAGGAAACTGGAGCTGCATGGACAGGAATATTTGGAAGGCTGGAAAAAATCTTCAGCTAGTACACAAAGTGGCAAAATCCAAAAATTTCTGATTTTCTGGTCTTGCAGATTGTTATATTGCAATCCTTTCCATATAACATGATTTAGAGAATCAAGTCTTGAAACTGTAAATTTGCAGTAAAATATGTGGCAATTAAGAAAAAGCTCTTTTCTGCCAAGAGATTTCTACCATTAAATACTGTAGAATTTTAGTTTCACAGAATTACACCAAATGAAACTACTGGGACTAAGGGCTCTGCTGAGTTTGTCTGACGTGACACTGAAACATTTAATGGAATCCATTGCAGACTATCAGCTCAGGGATTTCCCTTAAAAGAGAGGGCTTTGGTGCTTTACCATAAAGTGGAATGATGAACATTGTGAATATCATGAGTGGGTATTGAAAATTGATGGAAGTCAATAGAATTTCATCTGCCTTTTTGTAAATGCTTTTTTTTTTTTTTTTTCCTCTTTGTTATATTGATTTTCCACACTAGATGGCAGTGCCTTAGCACTAGTGCATGACAGGGGAATTGATTTAATTTATCCAGGGGGGTAAGAAATCCTTCTGTTTCATGTTTCCTTCTACATACATAGCTTAAAGAATTGCAGGTGGGAGACTGGATTTTGATGAGCCACATATGGATGGGCAAAGAAAAATGCAAATTTTTTCCCCCTTTTTCTTTGTACAAATGGAAGTCTATTCAAGCTGATTGAACCAGGCTTGCATTGACTGGATGTGAGATGAACTGGGGCTGTCTTTCAATGCCATCCCCAAGGAATTGCATTCATAGAAACTTCAAGTGAAAAGCTGTATTGAGTTGGAGCTGAGCGTGCAGCCAGACTCTGAGCAGATTGCCTCACAGTTTTGAGCCATATGTTGTCTATACTGAGAAGTCAGTGAGAGAAAACACAGCTTCCTTCTCTTTCCAAGAAAACCAAGTGCTAGAGGGGTGGTGGTGGAGAGCTGAGAGGTGCTGGGGTGCACCTAGATATTGCAGTTTTAGTGCTGGAATACTGCCAGGGCTCATAATTCTACCTAGGAGCTGGGTTGAAATCCTGCATTGTGTGTTAGTTGAAAGACTGGAAGTTTGCTGACTGGAAGTATTTTTACTAAAATGTCATTGGAATGAGGATTGAGGGAACACCATCATTAGAAACAAATGGGCTCTGGAAGAGTAAATGTGGCAGTAATATGTGAAGGCTAAAAGCTGGAACTTTGTAGTTGGAGTTCAATTTTAAATTAGGAAACAACATTCAAAATTTATGGATGAGGTCCTTGAAAACAGAGGGTTATTAAAGCAAGCAGCTGTCTGTATTGTTCATATTTTCAACCTTCTTGAAAGAAAAGCTCCAGTTAATCCTCTGAAAAGAGGAGAAAGGCATTTTTAAACCAATAAATACCAAAAGATTCTGCAATGAACACAAAAGAAATAGAGATATTATTGTCAGGAGAAATTAAATACTGTAAAATACAAGACTAGGGAAAAAAAAAGAAGAGACCTGACATAGGATTGATTGACTGTATGAGAAATAGCTGAAAGAAAGGAGGTATAAAAGCACCTGAAAAAAACCCAAAAAATTATAAGTTAGGAGTTGTCAAAGAAATTTTCTCTAGTAAAATTTATGAAGAGTATTCTCATTGTATGATTTGTTAAAAAAATAAGATGGTTTCAAGTTTCAGTCCAATTTATTTACAAAGGTAATTTTGATGCACTGCCTTCAACTTTTTCATTGATGTTAAACATTTAAGAATCTGGAAGGCTCTTGCCTGTGGCTGGGAAGGATACTGCCATGAATACATTTTCTTAAAGAAAATTTAACTTAACTTGGTGTCTTCTGGGACCTCACTGCATGCAGCTTCTGCCTTATTTATTCAGTTTTATTTTTTGCTACATCCCTCCTGAACGTGCTGGATAAAACCAAATTGAAATATAGGAAAACAAATTTTCTTTTTCTTTTTTACTGTATCTGCTGTAGCTGAAATTTCATTAATGCTGCTGGAAGGAAGGCAGGCCAAATAAATGTTTATCTGTCTTCTACTGCAGCATTCACAGAAACGGAATATTTTCTCAAAATATGCTGGTATTTGCTGTCATTTTTGGCATGTCACAGAAAGTGATAGTCCTGTCTATAATTTATTATATAACTCTGCCAGATCAGAAGATGCAGATGGCTTACTATAAAAATGCAATTCAAATTATGTTTGATAGCACTGCTTAGATGATTCCTTTCTAGTTAGGGGAAGCAACAAATGGTTCTAAGTTGGAATCTGGAGCAGGAAAATGTGCCTCAGTCTTGGGGCAGTTATGTGGGAGGTAGAAGTTACCAGTTCCTTAAATCAGAGAGAACAAATGATTGAATATCCCAATGATGAGTTTTCTAATGGCCAGGTTAGATTGTCAAGGGATGTACTTATTCATTTTGCAGCAGGAATTTTTTTTCTTTCTGAATGTGAATATAAATGTCTTCCCACAGAGATTTGCATAAAACAGAAACTTGCCTTCCAATTAGGCTTCTTACATCAGTAAGAAAGAATGGCAAAGGGTTGTTTGAGAAAAAAAATATTTATATGGACAATATTATGCAGAAATTTGAACTTGGGGATGTTACTTGTTGACTGTTTTTGTGTTCTGTCGTGGTTGGTTCTCTTTCATCTTATGGTGTATGATAAAACTGGGATTTTCCCTTGGTACAAGGAGTTTCAGCCTTCCAGAGCACAGTTTTTGAGACTGGATTGTAGAGAGTATTCAGAGGCAGGGAGTCCTCCTGGATACCTGTAGCCATTCTGTAACCATTTTCCCCTTCTTTTTTTTTAGTCAGCCATGCTCAGCACTTTGCAAAACAAAAGGAACCTTTTTTTTTGTTCATGCAAGCTGAGAAAAGTTCACTCAAATAGAAGATTTTTATCTTCCTCATGTGTTCTGATTGAAACTGAAGAATAAATTAATGCCAGGATACTTCAAACCACCCAAATGATTTGTCTTAACTCATATTCATGATTTAATTGAAAGCAGGAGGTTTGTCTTCAGGAGTTGGATTTTGTAAGCATAAGGATTACCCTTGTTTGTTAAATGTAAACACCTCTGATTAAAACTTCTATTTCCTAAAAAAATCATTATGCTCTTCTAGACTTTTTTTTTGGGTTTACTCTGACTGTGTTCCTGTAAAACAAACCCAAACACAATTCCAACTCTGTCCAGTTTTGATAATCAGGCCTTCATGAAGAAAATATTCAAGGTGTTCTCTTCAACTAGTGCTGCTTATGGGTTTGTATTGCTGCTTTCTCTCCCCATTATTTTGTGTCCTCCTTCTGATTCTAAAAATGTAACTTCACCACAGGAACAAGGGAGCTGCCACTCTTGCCAAATTAATGTTAGCATTTCTTATTGCAGCTTTTATGCCATCCCCTTGGTCAACTTTTGTGGATTGCACTTGAATTACTCCAGCCATTGCCTGGAATATATCCTTCTGACTCACTTTGGAGAAGCATCTTAATAATGAATTCGGATTTGAATGGCTTTTCTTGTCAGATACTCTTGCAAAATGCTCATTAAGTACTCCTGCTGTCTTCCTAATTTTTGCCTCCTCTCCCTTACTTGGAGCCTATGCAGCTTCTTTTCTTCTCTTGCCACTACAGAATGATTTGCATTGGAAGTGACCTTAATGAGCAGGGACACCTTTCACCAGACCAGATTGCTCAAAGTCCTATCCCAGTCTGGTCCTGAACACTCCCACGTGTGGGGCATCCACAACTTCTCTGGGCAACCTGTTCCAGTGCCTCACCATCCATACAGTGAAAAAATTCTCCTTAATAACTCATTCTCATCTAAACCTACCCTCTTTTAAATTAAAGCCATTCCCTTTATTCCTTTTATTACAGGTTCTTGTAGAAAGTCCCTCTCCAGCTTTCCTGGGGGTCCCCTTGAATTACTAGAGGATGCTGTAAGGGTCCCCCTGGAACCTTCTCTTCTCCAGGCTGAACAACCCAAACAAACCCAAGCCTGTCCTTCTAGGAGAAGGCCACTAAAACTGTCATCACCTTGGTTCTGAACTTGTTCCAACAGGCCACTAAAACCTCACTTGATAAGACACCAAAAAGGGCTTTTCTGTATTCTGAGTTATGCATGGGAAAAACACCAACAAGATACTCTCAAGAGGTCAAAACAACAACAAAAAACCCTTTACTGGCAACTTAGATAATCAGAGAACTTTGACAAAAGCTTTTGAGCAACATTCAATCAGCTTAAAACATTCCACAAAACATTAGATTAGCCCATTCAACTTAGCAAACTCCAAGCCCAACTGGCATTAGGTTTCTCAAAATGTTACTCAAAATTCTGAGAAGAGATTATTAGAAAAAGAAAAAAGCAGAAGATGTACAGAAAAGAACAGACATTAACTACCACTTGTGATTCTAGTTGTGTTCACCTGATATAAATTCCAGGAGGAGGGAGGATTAAGATGTACAAGATGAGGTTGGCTTTGTGGGCTGTGAATGCGCATTGCTGGATCTTGCTGGTCATACTCCTCTTCAGAAGCTAATAAATTAGAAGGCATTGGCTTTTTTTCTTTCTTAACAAAACAAAAAAAGTGTCTTTGTTTTCTCATTCCATCATGCCACACTTATGGAAAATAACTGTTTCCCTTGTTGGCATTCCTTAACTGTTACTTCCTGTGGTCACATGCTGATCTAAATAAATGCAAGTTCTTTGGGTGGCACAATAGAAAGAAAAGATTGGTATTTTCTTTATAAAATGCTATGCTTCCTTCCTTTTATTTCAATTCATAGTTTTGTTTTTGTTTTTTTTTTTTTTAAATAGGGGCTGAATTACATAATTTCAGTGTTTATTCTTTCTTAATTTACTGCACATATGAGTAAAATTCTGCAGCATACTCAAAATCATTTACTACTTTTGTTTGCTGCTGTAGAAATCCTCAGTCCAGCTAAAAAAAATTGACTTTTTTTGCTAGAGAGAAAGTTCAGATGCAACTGGAGAAGTTAGAAACTTCTCCTATAGTCTGCAGAGCTCTGTGACTATGTTCTGCTGGGGGACCTACAGCAATGGCCAGATTTGCATGTGTCACTCTGTCATTTCACTGGCCCTGGGTTATTCACAGTCAGTACACTTGCTCAGCAGCTTGTGCAGGTCCCTCACTGGTGCACAAGGACACTTTCTCATCAGATGCAGCCACTTCTCTAAAAAATTTAAATGGGAGATTATGCGCAGCAAGATACCTTGGGATGTCCAACCTCCCACCGACCCAGCTCTCTGGTGAATGTTTTCCTGATGTACAGGCAGATGCTTGCACCAGGTAAGTCAATGCAAGCGTTTGGCCCTCTAGTTTCCCGAGCAGGCTGTGGCTAAAATTGAAATCTCTGTATAGGGGTCTTTTTTGTTTATGTAGCAAATGCCTGTTTCCTTCAGATGCAGAGCAGTTGTGTCACTTTTTTAATGTGGAGACTTGGGAACTGACACAGCATACTACTCAAAAGTTGGTGCATGTGGTAGGTTGTGGCTGGCCTTGCAGTGCACAAGTGAAAAAGCTTTATTTTTTATTTCTTAAGACAGACACACATACAAAAAGTAGGCAAATTATTAAATAACAGCTAATAAGATGTTGGATTCTATATTGTTGTCAATTTTTTTGGTTTTTTGCAGTTTTTAAACTTTTTGCCTCATTTCAGGAAGTCACCAGAATTTATGTAAGTGTACTGTCTAATGATAGGAGCAAAGGTACTGAGGTGGATGTCCTTCCCACTGTTAGAGGCAATAACTTACAAAACTGAAATGTAATAATATCTATGCTAGTATTGCTGCATCTTTATGCAGTGAATTTTCTTATCTTTAAAAAAGTTTCTAAGAAATGAAAGGGAAAATGGCCAATTTTACTCAACTTGAAAGTTATCCTATTAAAAGAATTTTAAAAGCTATCCTAAAAATTAAACCTCTATTGGCTATTTCTATTACTTGCACTGTATCCTGTGGACTTGATTTTCCAGTTTTAGGTGTGTAATTTTAGCATTGCCTCATTGTCATTTTAGCTTTGTGTAATCTTATATTGAAGTGAGTGTTTCTGGAAAATACTGTTTTCCACAAAGATAACAAGAGAATCATGAAGCATTAAAATTCAAGAGGAGTTGTCTGAGGGGGAAGGGAACATCATATTCAATCATGCTATTTCTTAAGAAGTCAACAACAAAAGACACAGGATATTTATCTGAAATGATCACAGCAGTGTATACAGACAGAAGGCAAAAACAGATCTGGCATTTTAATTTAAATATCCAAAATGGCTGGTCCTGTGGAACTTGTTTACCACTATTTAAAGTATTCCTTTTCTTCCTTTGGAAGCTTGTTGCAGTTTGGAATGCTGCATGTTGGCACTGGCTGTGCTGTTGCCCACGTCTGCATTTCTGACATTTGGGTACCGTGGGTAGCCTGGGGTGGTGCTGAATCTCCTGGGGCAGGCATGGGCAAAGCAGGCTGGTGTCTGAGGAGGGGTTGTGAGATACTTCTTAGAGACAAAAAGTCAGGGCAGATATAGACGGCTGAAAACAAGAGTAGGACAAGGTGAGAGAAAGCGTTTTTATTTTCTAAATGGCTAAGAATTACTTAATTGATCAACTGCTAATACAAAACCCAGAACACCGTGGAGTCACAAGTACATTCCTGTAGGACTTTGATGGACATGCCTGATATTTATCATTTTGAGTCTTAGTGTACTCACTTTCTTCTTTGACATTTAAAGTATCAGTGAAATTAAATCTTGTAAAATGAAACATCCACCCTAAAACATTCTCTGCCATTAGCTTTAATCTATACCTTTTAGTACCAGTCACTATTTATTTACTGTATCAGAGAGACCAATTAAAAAATCTTTCAAAACAGTTAGAAAAGATTTGTTTCATGCAATGAAGAGACAAAAACCCCAATTCCTACATGTTCTTCCAAAATCACATTATAGATTTTCCTCCATTCTTAAACCACTCATCATGTATTTTTCCTCCTTTTCATTTGCATTTTTATAATAATTTTATTTAATTTGGGGGTGATGTTAATTTTTATTTGAAGCATTTGCCAAAAAATCCTTAGGCAAGGGTTGCTGAATTTGTAATCTAAGTGTATAATTCTTCTTTCCCTGACTGGAGGGTGGAACTTGTTTCTAAGTATGATGGTTTTTAGGAAAATAAATAATGAATGTTACCTTACACCTCCTTTCAGCTTACAAAAGATTTTGAATCTTCCTGAGAGACTTGGCTCAGTGGTGGATTTGGCAGTGTCAGGTTAACTTCATGATCTTAAGGTCTTTTCCAATCAAAATGATTAAGTGATTTTATGACGTTGTTTGATTTTCTAGTAAATGAAAATGTGTGAAAAGAAAAAGGAAAAAAAACCCCTGCCTATTAAGTTTCAATAGTAACATGTATAGAATATTTGCAAAAGTTTGATTTATTACATGCTTCTATTGTCTGGTATGAATAGATCAGTCTGGCATAATGAATTTTTCTTCACATTTTACTGTGTTCTGACTCGTCATGGCAATACAGGCAGCAATCAGTGTGATGTGCAGATAAAGGCAGTTTAAGTTCTCATTGTCACGGAAGTTTTATTCATCTACTGTATTTATTTAATGGAAGAGCATGGTGAAGAGAGTTGCAACCTTTAGCTTCATGTTGTTACAGTTCTCTTATGGAAAACAGCATGATATGTAAGGTTTGAAAACCTATTTCTTTTCCTTAACTATTGGTGTTGTGTATCTCTGTGTTTCAAAATTGCTAATATTTGTTGCCCAGTTGGTGATGTAAGGATGGTTCTTATTCTGTTCCCTGGAAGTGCAATCTCTGTAAAGTAATAACTCTGGGGCTGGTATAACAGCACAAACCCACATATTCATGGTTGCTTAAGTAGTTCTGCTGAGGAGACCTATGTAGGATTAGCTCCAGCTGAGGTCTGCAAGGAATCGCTCTCAGTCTGATTAATTTTTTGCTTTAAAGAGTATGTAAATTAATGGGATACAATAATAATTTTATTTCTGTGAGCTAAGGTATAATTGATCATATCATTATAATGTGGTCTGCAAAGATTAGAGATTCTCAGTGATAGTCACACTAGATTCTCTTTCTGGTGTCGCTGTGTGGGAGTTAGGTGATAGATGTTCCTCTTACGACAGGATAGGTCTGCAGGTTAGTAGTGAATCTTATTTTAATATATAATCCTGCATCTCCTTTTATAGAAAATCAATCAATTATCATACAGATTTGGGTGAGGTGGGTTATTTCCTCTCTCAGTCCTCATTTAGGAATACATTCTGTATTTTATGACCAAGGGTAAAGATAAAATAACAGATTTCTTCTAGTAACCCACTGAGAGACCTTTAGCTTTTTCTTTTACTGTTCTCTCTGTGCAACTTCCAGCTTCACTAGTTGGCTTGTAGGAAAGTAGGATGCAAGTGTGGGAGCAATGTTCCAGATTCTAAAGAGATAATCTTTTGCATTAGTAAGTAAGTGTACATCATCCTGTATCTATTGTGGTATACATCTGCATAGATTTAAGAACTATCACTTTGTTCACTATCACTGCTTTTGTTGGTTAGAAAACACTTTAAAATGTCCAGCCTTTGCTTTAGTAAATTTATTCTTTTTAAGTGCTGCTACTGCTTCAGTTTACATAGATCTTCTTCCCTTAAAAGAACTATCAGATGTTTTATGTGTTTTGGTTTGCTAGGATGCACAAGGTATGATTTTGTCATGTGCTACTATTTGGTTCCTCTGATCTCAGTGGATTTATTTTCTGCACCTGATTCTGTTTAACTGTTCATTTGCTGAAGAGAGAATTGTATAGATTACATTTAGTGAGTTCTTATTGTTGCTGTGTGTTTTACACATTTTAGGATAACATTCATTATTTTCACAAAGCCAAATCATGCAGACATTATTTTATCTGATTAAAACAGTCATGTCTTTCACATGTCTTGTTTTCCTCACTTGGGAAATTTCTTGTCATCAGCGCAGCAACCAGTTCACTTGATGGTAGTATTGCATTTCACCCCATTACGTTTCACACCACTTTGATTCTTTCATTATCTTCTGGTCCTACCTTATTAACTTGTCTGAACAGTCTATTGGTGGGAAGGTTTTTCTTGATCTCTTCTGTTTCTGGGTGTTTTTTCCTGTCTATAAGCTGCTGTGTCTTTTTGCCACCATGTGGCAACCATGCTACAACCCTCACAACCTAGAGATACAGGACAGTGTGGCCAGGTAAATGCAAAGCTGCTCTTTTTTTTTTTTTTTAATATAAAATTCACAGAATTACAACATCTTTTAAGTTTAAAAGTCTCCCAAGATCATTGAAAACAAGCGTTGACTGATCACTACTTCATCAACTAGACCATGGCACTAAGGGCCACATCCAGTCATTTCTTGAACACCTACAGGGATGATAACTCCAACACATCCCTGGGCAGTCCATTCCAGACCTTAACAATCCTTTTTGTGAAGAAATTTCTCTTTATGTCCGACCTGAACCTCCACTGCCTCAACCTGAGGCCATGTCCTCTCATCCTATTCCTGGCTGCTTGGGAGAAGAGACTGATCCCCACCTGGCTACAGCCTCCTTTCAGGTAGTTGTATAGACTGATAAAAAAAAGCCTCATTTTCTCCAGGCCAAGAAACCCCAGCTTCCTCATCTGCTCCTCACAAGCCTTGTGCTCCAGACCCTTTACCAGCTCTGTTGCCCTTCTCTGGACACACTCTTGCTCCTCAATGTCCATCTTGTAGTGAGGGGCCCGAAGTGGACACAGGATTTGAGATGTGGCCTCAGCTACAGGTGCAGGACCCAGCACTTCCCTTTCTATAAACTATTTTTAACATGTGGTTTTAATGGCTACTTGAGTGGGATAGTCCAGATGCTTTTTCTTGTTGCTTTAAATCCACTGTTGGTCATACTGTGCAGATGTTTTGACAGTCAGTCTTCACTGGGAACTTTTTGCATTACTTTTGTAAGAATATAAACTTATATTTGTTAAAAAAATATAGGTTTAGTGTTGGGGAATGCATTTAAGAATAACTTTTGGACATCATATATGTATGTGCCTGTATGTGTGTGTAAACACATGTATATCTGATCTCAACACCTAAGATTACAAAAGAAATTTGGGAGGAAGGATTCTGTGAAAGGCAACAGAAAGTCACTGACTGGTATTTCTTGGTTGTGCAGCAAAACATCAATCTGTTATAACACACAGGCTCTACCTTCAGTGTTGTGTTTGTTCCATCAGCATACAACCCTGACAGGTGCGACTGCTGACATTCTCATTAATCTCACTTTATTTTATGTAGAATTAAAAGGAAATGTAGATAAGAGCTGCTGACTATGAGATTTCAGAAGTTTCTTTTTGACTGTTCTTGTGCATAAACTGCTGAGCATTCTGTAGCTATAAAATCTCCTTGCTCTTTGAAATTTCCAGACCTACTATAGGAACAATGTAAAAGATACTTCAAAAAGAAACAAAACCCCTCCAAACAACTAAATACTGTAAGAGAAATTTCCTTACAATGTGATTGTCATAAACATCAAACACAAAACAAATATTTTTCAAATTTTGAGTGCAGTTTTGTTTTTCCTTGGGAAACATAGTTTTCTATTTTGATTTTTTTTTTTTAATTAGACCAAACCCCTGGTCTTGTATCTCAAGTATTAACAGAAGGTAAGAGAAGCCATGATGAATGCCAGAATGAACTGTGGGTAAGATTAAGCTGAGAATAAAGAACAGCAGAACACTCACTGTCACTTATCACAACTTCCTAATCGACAATTATGTTAGTTATGGAAATCTTACAATAAGTACAGTTTTTTGGTTTTTTCAAGGTAATTCCCAGGTTAGAAAATTTGGAATAATTTTATAACTGAGCACAGTGAGCTACTATGCATCTGTCTTATATTTGATTTTTAGTCTGTTAACAAATATTGTATTTTTTTTTTTCAAAAAGAGAGCCTCTCACCTTGGTGTATACTAAAAGGTGGAATGGTTTGTTAGGATTAGTGGTGTTCAAAGTGGAATAAATAGCTGTCAGGCTTTTGCCCTTTTCTTGTCAAAATAATGTTTCTTGTGTTCTAAGAATCTAGAAAGTGCTTAATATTGTTACTGATATATATATTTCAGAGAGATCTCTTTTCTTAAAAAAAACAAAACAAAACAAAAAAAAACCCCATGGGTTATAGAATTATAGAAAAGTTTGCGTTGGAAAGGATCTTTTAAAGGACATCTCTAACCCACCTGCAATGAGCAGGGACAACTTCAACCAAATCAGGTTGCTCAGAGCCTGTCCAACCTGACCTGGAATGTTTCCAGGGGACTGGGCATCCACCACCTCTCTGGGCAACCTGTTCCAGTGTTTCACCACCCTCACTGTAAAAAAAAAAGAATCTTTCTTATCGCTAATCTAATTTGACCCTTCTTCAGTGTAAAATAATTACCCTTGTCCTATCGGACCAGGTCCTCCTAAAAGTTTATCTCTGACACCATGATAAATCATGCAGTTTGACTTGGAATATCAATATAAGCTGAACATAGACCCAAAGGTTTCCCCAGATATTTGGGTTTTTTCATTTTTTATAGGCTTATTTTTCTATTACTGGTAACTCAGAATCTTTAATCATATCATTAAAATGTGGCTTGAATAATTTGTTACTTTCATGCTTTTCATGATTTAATATTTGCTGCTCTGTGGATAATTTTTTCCCTTAGCTTAATATGAAATTACTTTAATTATATCTTGAACTCTACTTTTTCCTCTTACTTGATGCTAAAGATATCCATTAGAAAAGGATGCTACAATTCCGACAAAAATTAAGCAACAAATTTGATACCTGCTGTGAGTGTTGAGAGAACTGCTCCCAGCTGTGATATTAATATTGCATTGTTTATCAGGAAGGTAACTTGCAGGGTTATTTCAAGTTAAAGGCCAGGGTTATGTCCCGCTGAGATAATAGCAGCATATTTCTTTGTAGATAATTATTGGTCTAATTGTGTTTTTAACTGTACTTTTAACTATGGTAGCCATACAACTACATACAATAGGGTTAAAATTATTTTACATTATATATTTTGCTCTAAATTGTCCTGGATTCAAATATATTTTTAAATTTTTACATAGTAGCCTGTTGCCTTGGATTTGGATGTTGTTGTTACTGAACTTTATTTTAATGATAAGAAAATTAGCTGCATAGAATTCTTGAACCTTTTAATGTTTTTAAAGCAAAATGTGCTTTTTTGATGGGTTCAAGAATGGTACTAATTGCATTATTCTTTAAACGTTAGTAATTTGAAGGGGAAGTTATAAATTTAGTATGTATTAAAGTGAAATGATTGTAGTTTCTAGGTTGTAGTTTGTCAGAATTCTACATTTCCCAGGAGTAAGGAAAAACATTTAAAGACTATTTAGAAAAATTAGCAGAACCTTGAGCAGCAGTCTTCAGTCATATTGTGTGTTTCACAGTGGTTCCCAAAGTTTGTAGTACAAATGTTTCTGTTCTATGATTGAAGCTAAACAGAAGGGCTGACAGCATTGTCATCAGAGACAATGAAAGTGAAATGGGATGAGAAGGTAAAAACCGGCAATTAGTCATTTCTCTTGGTGAGTATTAGTAATAATATTTTCACACTTGTTTAATCCCTCACACTTTAAGACTTTAATGCACTTTAAATATATGACTTAGTGCTCATATAATCTCCAGAACGAGTGAGGTTACCATTTCCTTTAAATAAAGTATAATGCAATCAAAGAATAAAACAAAAAATCTGCAAAGTGTTTTTAAGGGCTACACTTAGCATGTGAGAAACTGGAAATTGTAGTGCTCTGCAGAATCAAATCACAGGTGAGGAATTACATGAATAAATTTAAAATAGAAATAGATTGAAATGGGAAAAAAAAAGGAAAGAAGAAAAATACTTTTAGTCTTTTCAGTGCAAATTAGTTCTCCATGCTGAGCTTTTGTAAAAAATCGAAAACTAACAGTAGCAAAATGACAGGCTAAAGCAACATCCATAATACTGGGTAAAGTCATTATGAGATGTGTTAGCTGAACAAGCAGCTAACGCACTGAAGATTTCGGGCACTTGAACTTCATTCAGTAAACAGCATATGGCAAGGAAAAACTTCCCTTTGCTTGTTGTAGCCACTGTCAGATGTGACGTGTTTAATAAATGGGCCAAGCTCGTCCAGATCCAGTCAGTTCTTGATTATCCAAGGATAAATCTTTCAGACTCAGGGTTCAGTGTGCTGTCAATGCAGAGATGCTGGAGCTGGCCCTGCATGAGCTGGTTTCACTTCAGGAGGAGTGCAGGCATGCCCAGGCTGAGTGCACAGTGTGTTCTTGACTGCTTGCCGGATGCCAGCTGGGGGATTTCCCCGCTCCACACTCATCAGCAGCACTGCCCTTTTCCCACTTGATCCTTGCAGTGTGTTCTTATGAGCAAGTTTTACGTTTGTTTTGCATATAGTTTGAGTTACCCAGGTTATCCAATCCCTTCGGTGTCTGAGTTTATAATGAAGACCTGATGATTGCCTGCTGTTTTCTCTTGATATTTTTTATGTACCAATTTTCTAGGAAACTATATTAAAAGTAGGAATGAAATAAAAAATGCTAATTTAAAAGTTATAACTTTCATGTGAATTTAAAATTAGGCTTACTGCTGTATTTTAGTGATAAGATTCATTATCTCTTCTAGAGTCAAAAAGACATTCCCACTACAATTTACTTAGATGTTTTGTTTGCCTTGGTCTTTTGGTACATGGTGAATTTAAAGCATTCCTGCAATGTTGGTCTTCTGCACTTCAGGACTTTGCATGGAGTAGATGCACTCTGCAATAAATAGAAAGTAGTGTGAGATTTAAATTTAATATGGGTTTATTCACCTCTTTTTCACAACAAGTCTCATTTTGTGATATTTCCACATCTACATTCAGAATTTCAAATTTCTCATCAGTTGTTTTCAATGCTTCATCATAACATGTGGTGCATTTTGGAGTGCCAATTATACACATATGTTCACATATGTAATTTTTGGCTGTGAACTATATTTAATACTAACAGAAGGCATCATTGGCACTGTAAGACCAACTGATTCTGAACCACGAAATCTAGTCTGTGTCTTGTGAGTTGGCATTCTATTTATAGACTATAATAAGCACAGTCATTTGGGAGTAGTCTAATGGAAGTCTACTTATGAGAAGTACTTATATTGCTCTTAAATGAAATTGTATATTTTACTAATAATAGATACATTTTGAACTATCTTTTTTCCAAGGCAAACATTTCAAATGCTTAGCATGGCCATTTATGTTTGAGTTATAGTCCAGCATCTAAGATCTAACCAAGTTCATGTGAAAAGCTTTACATTTTTGTATTACTTTCATGATGGAAAGTGTGTCAAAACACTGCACAGAATGACTTTACCTACCAAGTTAAAGGTTTGGAATCTTTCGTACTCTTTCTGTGAAATGTCTATAATTGAATTCTTGGTAAGTCAAAGGCATGATGTCTGTAATCATACGATGCCATTTGTTTCATCAATATCATCAACAGTGTCACAGAGAAATATGAAAGTGTAATACTACAATCAGTGAAATCTTGTGAAGTACCTATCTGAAAGGTTAAAATCTACATTTTTACTATTTCTGCTGGGGAGCAGCTGAGCAAGAAAAAAAAAAAGAAGAGCGAGCATTTTGAAAAGTAATCTTTTCCTCTAGCCTTTACTTCCACACAATATGCTAAAATGATAGTTGCTTTTGAAATACCAAGCAGATTTTTCTTTGAAAGATTTCCAACTTTTTCATATAATGTGTAATATCAACCTCCTGTTGAAATGGAAATGAGCTGGTATCAGTATTTTTGCTTACTAGTCCACCTGTACTTAAACCCACCTGCATACGTCCCTCTGGACTTGGCTATAATGTGCAAGCTGGTCTCTTTGTTACAAGGCCAGGGCATTTTTTTATTAATATATGTAACTGTTCTTGTGATATATTCTCAAAGGCTTTGAAAAGCCTGCCTCTGTGTCTTTGAGCCAAATGGAAAATGTAATACTTCCAGAAAAATTTCAAAAGCTTTGATGTTGCTAATAGCACCATAGGTAGGATTTGTTTTTGAAACATATGGCAATAAAGATAAGTAGGTGTTTCATATTTAAATCTTCCATTTTCAAGATTCCTCATTAACAGCACACAACCACAAGTAAAGTTTCTGCCCCTAAAATGATCTATTTGTCTTTCATTTCCCTGATGCTTCTGTCGTGATCTTTAGCAAATTGCTATATATAAAATGGGGAATTGAGTGAAGATACAGATTCTTCTTTCTGAGAGCACTTCCCTGGTAATTCTCACTCATACAACTGCTCAGATTTTAAACTTCTGATTCTTTGCTGAGTCAAAAATGAACATGGTCTGTTCATTTTTCCCATGCTACTTTAGGCTGTTGCAGTTGTGACCTATTTTCATGCTTGTTTCAAGCAGCTTTAGTATAAATAATAACTTCACTTTAGTTATGTGTTCACAAAGATTGTCTCTTGCTGAGTAGCACTGAGTTGGTGAATCATCATCCTTCCCAGGCACAACCAGCTGCCTTTCATCTGTGCCCATTTGTTTAATCTGCCTTTTCTCTTCCATCCCTGTTTACAGTCTGTCAGCATTAGTGAGTACTCTTCAAGTTTCAGCCTTTCCATTCCCAGGCGTTGGTAAAAATTATTTTTCTATGTTTTGCACCTTCCTGTGCTCTTCCCTCCCATTACAACCAATTTCCAAGCACTGTCCTCAACAGTACCCATCCAGCATGAGTATTTGCAACTTCTTGTTGTATGTCTCTATGTTGTAAGATGGAAAATTAGATGTCTAAGATGCCATTAAAATCCACACAAGCCAAGTGCTACATTTGATCACTATGCAGCTGCTTCAGACAAGACCAGACAGGCTAATTTTACTGTAGACAAGATGTACTTGGGAGGCCTAGATCTCAATTGTCTTGAGTAATATCTCATCATTTAGGAGCACCAAAATGCAGAAGCAGCTACAAGACTGTAAAGTTTGCACAAAGCACACAGGAAGCAAGGGTGCAGCTCTCTGTCTCAGCAATTACGTAGTGAGGGTTGGACTGTGTTCTCACTGATCATCTTCACCTTTTGGACCCTGCCCTAGCAGACTGGTGAGCTCCACACCATGAGGATGTCACCAGAAGTGTACAGAACTTGGCCAAGCTGATAAGAATAGGAGAAACAGGACAGAGAAAGAGGAGGGACAAGCCAGGTTTGGAATAAGAGCTCTAAGGACCTGAACCATTTTCCCAGTCTTTAGAAGCAACCCAGATAAAATTAATGAAGATATAAATTTTACCAAAAGCTACCATCAAGAGCAAGCCTTCCAACAACAACTTTTGTTCCTTATTTCTTGCACTTGCTCTCTCTACTCATATAGTCAGCTTTAGTTGCAGCTTCTCAAGCCTGCTACAAGGTTCTGCACAGATGACTTGATTTGCAATTGTCTGTTGTTTCTGTCTATTTAGGCGTGCAATAAGCCTCTGCCTGACAACAGCTGGTGAAGAGGGATGCATTCAACTCTGCTCATCTCTCCTGGCTCTGAAACTATATGGGGCTGAAAACTGTATCTCTCACCATTGTATGTTTGGCAGAGGCTTCTTACTGAAAGAAAAGCAAGTGGGACTAGGAAGAGACAACATTCTCGCCAGCCTTGCCCTGAGTATTCCCTCACTCAAGTACAGAAGGAGGATACAAATCATCTGGACAGTTTTTCATTCCTCTAAACTGAATTATGTGAAGAAATTAAGTTTCCTAAAATTCTTGCCCTGCACTCCGAGATTCTTTGAAACTTGCAATGCACAGGCTGACAGGTTTCCTGCAGTAGTGAGAATAAAACCTCCCAATCTCTCTCCTGTCCCTCTTAGCCAATGTCCCACTTGTCCATTGATGACAGAGTGTCTCTGCATCAGATCCACAGAGCTGTTTTACTAGAGCAACTTGATGATTAACCCTCATGCAATGAGGCTCAAACACAGGGTAATTCCATGCTCTACACCACCATTGAGTTGGTCAGCAATTGTACAATTACTCACAGCATGAAAAAATATACATACCAGGTATGTATAACCTCCCATTTCCTGCCTCTAGTGCCTGGTCTGTCTATGAAGTTTCTGGGACAATGTTTAAATCCAGACTTTACTCTTTCATCTCTCTTTGTATTATCTCCCTACAAGTTGTGTAAACTTTCATTCTATTCACCAAAACTGTAGTCTCTCTTGTACATACACATTCCTTCTCCTAACATGAAATACCATCTCTACAACATGCACATGTAGTACACACCAGCAGTATATCTACCTCCCTCAACTAGGCAAGTGTTCTGGGAGGCTGCAAGTCCCCCTGTACTGCAAGCACAGCAGCACTGTGTCTTTCTTGAGTACGAAGAGTAAGGAGAGTTGGGCTGTGAATGGGGACTTCTTGGTTGTGGAATAAAATCCCACACATTCAAGAGAGGCATAGGTGCAGTCTGTGTTGTAGTACTGCTGCTCAGAGATTGTCTTTGCCCAGCTGTGGATGTGACCTGCTAACAGATGAAGGATCTGACAAGTCTTGTTGGCTGCTCTCCCTTGGCAGTTCTTTGTAAGGCTTAAGTGTCTACATCATTTATTCAGCCTGATTGTTCGATGGTGTTAGCTTAAATGAGTGAGATTCCTAGAAAAGTCCTCAAATTCATTAGAAATGACGGTCTGTTCCTGGATATGACAGGACCTGGTAACTCATTAGTCACATCAGACAAAGAGCAGAAACTGCTGCAGCAGTTGTGATCTTGGCTCATTTCAAGTAAGAGTCTGCCACAGTCTGGGTGTTCTTTTTTGAAAAACACAGAAGTGTCAATACAGATTTGAGACAACAGCTTCTTGGGTAGTATCTCACGTGTCACACAGAGTAATTGACCAAATGATTCACTCATTTCACACTTTCTCCTGGATATGCTTTGAAATGGAGAATTTTTGGGGTATGGTATAACATGGCTAACATTACTCAACAACCATCTCTCCTGGAATATAGTGATATGATATTTTCTTCTGAATAATTTTTCAAACAGTTTTTTTCTCTTAATATTCAGGAAGAACATATTCTGGTGGTGGCTATGTGGTGGTCATTTCTAGGACCTGATTGTCCAAGAAAGGAAATTAATATCTAGACTTGCTACAGGGGGAATGGCACAATCCAGCAGCATTTTGCAGTGGCACATCACAAGGATGGTGATTGAAGTACTGCACAGATGAAGTGTAGACCCACAATGTGTGGTTGAAGGAATGGCCAATGTTGCAGCATTCAGAGGTTCCTCAGAGCTCAGCAGTGGAAGCAGCTTGCTGAATTATCAGTTTGCTGAATTTGTGGAACTGAAATATCCAGTCAATGACAGAGGATGTAGATAGAAATGCAGAAAACTGGCTATGATTTCATCTTATATCTTGTTCTTCCATACATCAGGTGCCTATAATAAGTGCCTATAATGGCAAACATGGCCAGTTGAAAGAACAGCATATTTTGTTTTGGGTACAACCTCTCTTGTTTCAAAATTATTCTTGAATTCAGAGAATTCTGAAATCAAATTCCATGATGCAGAAGCACTTATGTTGAGTTGCTCAGTGCATCTCAGGTATGCTGATCCAATTTCCAAACACTCTATTTCAGTGACTGGAGCAGCTCTTTATGCTATGAGTGCTTGCTGCATGTTCTCAGGACTGCTGTTTCCTTCTCCAAGGAGCACACTCCTGCTGGTTCTGCTCATTCTTCTGCAGGATTACACCATTCCTGCCAGAGCCCCAGACCTGTATTTGTAGAGTGGGACATGTCTTGGTGAAGAAGCCAGCCACAAACAAGCGTGACTTCTGGTGACAAAATCACATTCACAGGGAGGAGCTATGTATGAATTCTTTATTTTTCTTTATGGGCCAGAAACAATATTTTGCATATGCAGTAATGGCATCTTACCTGGATATTTATACCCCATATAATTTAAGTGGCCTTTTATGCATGCACACATTTTTCTGTGTTCTGCCTTCATTTCCATGACTATGTAGGAAGAGAGAAAATCATCAAGTCCATCATGACCACTATTGTCTTTTTCTTTGCGTTTGTCAGTATTGATTGAGATTTTTCTTAAGTTTTCTTTCTTTAGTCATTGCATCTCTATAAAAACCAAACCAACAGCCTGACATGGCAAATGCTGACATAAGTTGTTATACTTTTTCCTTTTTACTGTTCACTTACCCAGTTGCCGGCTACCAGCCTGTCTGGTTTTATGACCATATGTCATCTCTTTGCACTTATGGCATTTCTGGCACTAAAAAGAGAGGTTGTTTGCAGTAGATAAATTTGCTGGTTACTAATTGCCTTTGTAATTATTGAAACTTTACAGTATTTTTATAAATTAATGAAAAAAAATTAATGTTGTTAATATTAATGACACCATTTTTTTTCAGATGCTTAGCTAATGACACCAGTAGGTTATTGCTATGGCTGGACAGGTGCCCTGAATGAAAAGTAGCACCACAGAATTAAACAAGATACAGAATATACCTAAGGTAGTACACAATGTCACCTTAAGTGTATCACAAACAGTGATCCTTACAATGAATTATGCAGACGTCAAGTCTTGCCACTGGTGTTTCAAAACTACATCCTGTTCCTAAATAACAATATTTTGGGAAGACATTGCACATGGTTTATTGAATTGATGCTACAGAAAGCTGATTATTCCACCTGGGAATCACGTACTTATGACTATTTGGAAATGCTCCGAAACACTCAGTGGCCTTTTCCTTTTAGAAGACTGAACTCAAGGTACTTGGCTGATTTTACTTGTTTATGTATGACATGACAGTCCTGGTTGGGAAAAGCGAAAGATTTCTGTTTCCAAGAGGTCTGTAATGAATAAAAAGTTTCTTGAATGAAAAGTATGAGATACCTGGGGAATTTTGAAAAACATCAAGTCTTAGATGACTCAAAAATTAATTTAACTTATGGTTTAGAAAACTTGAATACCAAGGCTGTTCAATTCTCTAGTAGCTTCAGATTTGAAATGTAAGTTCTAGTGATAACAGTGTCACTAAAGACCAATTTACTAAATTGTTTCAACAAGAGTTTCTGTTGCCTTCATAAACTATGTTTATAAAGATTTGCTTTTCGTTCTATTTACTCAAGTGCTGTATTTTTTTAGTATTGCTACAGCTCTCTTTTTCACTTGTGACCTTTTTTGCAATGTTTTTCAAAATGTAAGTATGAACCAGCAGAATAGGGAGAGAAATGGAAAGTACAAAGGAAATCTAAAGTTCAAAGCTTTCACAGAATGCCTTAAGGTTCTTGAAGTCTTTCAAGTAGAAAAGTATGAGGAAAATTAATTACTTGCTGGTGACAGAACATAATTAAGAAATAATAATGCATAACACAATATACAAAATCAAAACAAAAGTAATAATATATTATTAATATCTAAAATATTTATCCAGAAGCAATTTTTCAAACACACCCCAATAATTTGGTTTCTAGGTACACAGATACAATTTTAATGAATTGAAATAAAGATTTCCAAGTGAAAATTGATGTCTTTGGAGCTATGATATTATTGCATTTAGATCACATTTCACATAAGACCTTCTTCACTTGTAATTTCAAGCCATCTCCAGGAGAGAAGGGCTTCCACACACATAATGGTGACTTGGGAAGACAAATGATGTCACTCCAAACATTCCCCCTTCCTCCTCCTTCTCTCCACTTTATACAGTGAGCATGATGTCACCTGGTCTGGAATATGCCTTTGGTCAGTTTGGGTCACCTGTCCAGGCTGTGTCACCTCCCAGCCTCCCAGGCACCCCCAGTCCTCTCACCAGCATGTCTGTCTGAAAAGGCCTTGGCTCTGTGTAAGTTCTGCTCAGCAATAACAAACCTGTGTTCAGCACAAATCCCAAACACAGCTCCATACCAGCCACTGTGAGGAAAACTCCGCCCCAGCCAAAACCAACACAATCTATTTTAAGATAAGGACATGACCTCCTTTAGTGTTATCTTGATTTCAGCTCAGGCTAAGTTCATACTCTCAAAATTAAAACTTCATCTTAATAAACCTGTAATTCTTTAATGGGTCTAAAATGTTTTTAAGAAGAGATTTGAAGGTAATTATAGTGTTGCAATACAAATTGAGCTGTTTAACCATTTATAAGAAAGAGTTTGAAAGTATCAAATAAAGATCTGCTGGCAGAAGGTGTCATGTATTAAAATGAAGTACACAGGGCCTTAAAGCTTATGCTACAAAAGAGAGAGTCATGAAGAAGAGGTAAGCTCAATGTCAAATAACAAATGCCCAAAAAGGTGTATGAATTCTGATGATTCTATAGTGGTACTTCCTCTACTTATATATAAATGTGCAAAAATATTTGGCTGTTAATATTTGAAATGTAAATGCTGGTATACCAAAGCATGAGGCCTGAAGATAGATGTCTGGATACACTAGAAAATGTCTGGAAATAATTTTGCAAACTATGTATTTTCCCTAGAATTTAATACATTTTGCCCAAAAGAAATTTGACCAGGAAAAGGTAGACAATTTTGTTTGCAAATGATAAAACCATTCATTTTAAATTCAACATTAAACTTTACCTATCTAAAATACTTTTGAAGTAACTGTTATTCACAGAACCTTTGTAATATCTTTATGACTTGATCATTAAATTTTAAAATATGATAATTTTTTATGTTTAAAGCAGAGGAAACTTAGAGACACCAAAGAATGTCACTTGGTGTCCTGAAAAAGAGCTGAGAATAATTCATAATTTATCTGCAGGATTTTATTTTATTTTTGTCTCTCCTTCATGAATGCTTCACATAGAAGACTTTCCCAGTATCAAAATTCAGGTGTTGATAATTGGGTTAGGTTTAAATTCATAATTTTTAGTCAGAATGCTTTTTTTTTCTATTAACTATTATTGAATTTAAAAATGCTTGATGTGTTTGGACTGATAGGATATTTTTGACCCTTAGTTGTGACTCAGTACAACCCTCTTCTAGAAGAAATAAGAATAAACTGTTTTTTTGTAGACATACTGAAATTCTTTCATTCGAGGATGCTCATGTAAAATGGAATATATTATAATTTCCTCTAAAAATGAAATACTGTAAGGTTTGTAACAATGAAAAGGAGTGTTAGATGTCAATGTTTATAAACTTAAAAAAAGTTTATTGGTCAATGACAACATGAAAAATAAAAGAGAAAAAATAGTACTCAAAGGACGGAGATAGAAGTGCTTTTATAGAGTGCAGGAGATATGGAATTTCCCACTCTCAGGTTTTCTTCATCTTATGAAGATAATTCATGGTCTAAGATATTTATTCTTGAAGAGAAATGGTGCTGATTGAAGTCTCGTAATTGTAGATAAGCGTCTGACCTTGAGAATGAGAAATAGTCACCAAGTTCTAAATAATGTTACTGGGTATTTGAAGTTTTAAATGGCACTAAGATGGTGAAGGACATTAACATCATCTGCATAAGAAAAAAATTTATAACCCTGTCTGCATTTGATTGTAAAAATATATTTAAACTCTAGTCTTATACATGTAGTTATGCAAATTTTATGTATCTTTTTTCAGACACCTACTTTTACTTAGAAAACTAGGCACAGTGTTTGCTCCTGTCCTGTGTTTCCACTAGCACGGGGTATTTCTTTCTTTGCTTAAGTACCAATCAAAGATTGATTTTTATTTGTTTGGTTCTAAATGCTCAGGGGCAAAGTGGTAAATAATTTTATCTTGTTTCAGCTAGCTGAAAATCCCTGCCTTCTGGGGCAGCCCATCTGTGCTGGAAGGCTTCCCCAGACCAGTACCTTGCGCTTTTTGCTTTAATGATGAATGCAGCAGCAGCTCTTGCAAGCACCATTGTAACATAATCTAAACCCTAGTGTTCTTCAACATGTTAAAACATCAAATGCGCTGCACTGCTGGTGATCTGAAATAATAGTAACATGCAGGGCATTTGCTGCTTTTTGATATGCCCTTCATTGATAACTAAACCTATTTTGGAAAAGCCAGCTCTCGTAATAGAAGACAAAGTGACTTTTGAAGAATTAGCTGTATGAAGCATTTTTTATTATTCGAAATTAAGTGAGGTGTCCCCAGTTTAAAAGACATTTTCCTATGAAAAGTGCATGTCTTGGCAACTGGATTCTGATTATAAGATATTAAAATGCAGAATCATAGAATGTTAAGGGGTTGGAATGAACCATAAAGATCATCCACTCTCCTCCTCCCTTTGCAGATACTGGTAAAGAAGTTAAGAAGTTGTTTTTGGATAGATAGCTGAAAAAGTTGAAGCAGCTCTTTCCGCTATATATTCTGGCCAAGGTCGCACTTATGAGAGTGTGATGAAGATGGTACCAGTATTTTATCCCAGTTCTGGTTACCAGTGTTCCCTTGGGATCCTGGAGTTCTCTGTTCTGTTACAGCCAGGTGTGAAGTGGCATCATGCAAACATTAGTATGAGGGGCTGCAATTGACTGCAATTGTCAGAAACTTCTCTGAACTGTCATTTGGTACTGAGCACAGTTAGTTTCACAGCTGGTTTAAATGAATAAAGGAAATAAAAACTCATGATTGCAGTTTACAGGCTTGAAATATGCCTGACATTACTATAGTGGAGTATTAACCAAGCTTCTGTGCATATGTATTTGCCCTGCTATTGAGCACTTGTTGTCTCTGAATACTTAGCTCATGAGATTACAAGCAAAAGCCTCATTTATGACTCTGATTCTTTTGTTCTTTGCACCTCTGTAACTTTACCTTTGGTTTGTTTATTTCTTTGTTTGTGTGTGGTGCTTAATACTGTCAGAGCAATGTGTTTTTTACCCAAACATTTTCTTTGATGTAGGTGACAGATTGTTTCATCACTAAAGTAATAGTCAGTGCTTTATATTCCTTCTGTTTTCAGCTGCCTGTTTTTGCAATGCCTGCTGTAACTAAAACCATAGTGTTGTCAGCCTAATTATTCGATATACCTCGTTCCATTTGCTCTAATTTTTAAATTAAAGCACATGGAAACTTTACTTTTCTAGGATTTTGTGACACCTCATTTCTTGTCCTGAGAGCCAAATTCACACTGTGAATAAGCTTATCTGCCAATAGTGAATTGCCTGTCTTTCTATCTTGACTATGTTTTCTGGCTTAATTGCTGTGAGTCAACAGTAGGAAATTAGAAACATGCTCCATAATGAACGGAAGTTGTTTGTGAATACAGACTTTTTCCAGTTCAGAGTGTTTGCAACTATAAGTTGATTTTCATACTTTATTTCATGGGGCCATGCTTCATTTCAATTTTTTTTTCATTTTCAGAACTTAATAGCTTGTCATATGTGAGGTCAAAATGGGGCAAGAGTTGTAATCTGTGAATAATCAGCCAAATGATCTTATACTTTGAAGTCTCTGAGCTGTAATTCTGAAAATCTGATTATTTTTGTGTCCATCTTTTCCCATGTGAAATGTTCTTGTGCAGTTTTGGAAATGAAGCCTTGTTATCCCAAGTATTGAGAGTGATCTTCCCAGACAAAGTTCCTATTCCAAAAATAGTGAGTGATACATTACTTTATATGGTGACACACACTGTTTTATATCACAAGGATTAAATGGATGACTCAGATGTGATCCTGAAGATTTATGCACACAATAAACTTTAAGCATTGGAGTAAATTTAAGTTTGCACATAATTCTTCCCAGGATTAAATAATAAAATTTAGGTGCTCATTGCCAAATATTATCACTAAATAGCGACAAAAGTTTTGTAATTAGTAAACTATATTTAATCATATGCCACCCCTTGATTTTTTCTCATGCTTAGGACAAAGGCATTGATATTACCTTGAAATCATCCTTTCTTTTTTTCTCTTTTTATATTTTGCCTTTTCTTATTTTTTTGGGGTGTCAAGGACAGAGAGTCAAAGCAATTTGAATTTATTTGGTATGTTTTCACTCTAATTTAAGACTGAAAGCTTTACATATTCAGAAAGACAAAATGATCAGGTATCTATATTTAGATCAGATCTGAAGCTCGCAGGAAATGCTTCTTATCAGGTGGTTATGCTAAGCATAGAAATAGGATTTTTAGAAAAAAATGGATGAGAAAATTGCACAATATTACACACCATAATAAGCTGCATTTTGTTAATCTTGGACATTTTATTGTCTACTAGTAAAATGTGTAAATGTAGAAATGCCCCTTTTGGAATATTGTTGGCTAAGGAATACCTCTGTTGGATTTTTTAGCTATAAGGTCAACACAAGGGTTTTGCTGGCTGCTCCCTTTGTCTGGTAATTTCAGTCCTTTGTGTCCTGGTTTTTCCATCTGTCCCAGTTTTTCCATCTGTAAAGTAGCTGTACAGATTCTGACTATTGTCAAGAGGTGTTTTGATATCTATTTATGAGTGGATGCCTTTAAAAGCCTCATACAGTTAGTATACCATAACATACATGAATATATCTCCTTATTAAAAAAATCAAGTAATGTAACATTTTACCTGCTCTAAATTCTATGACAGTTTCCTTGATTTGCCAAGAATCCTCATACACCACTCCATTTTGTTATTCTTTCTCAAAAATTTGCAATGAAACTCCTGGGTTCACCTTATAATTCAGAATTTAGGGTTTTGTTGTTGTTGTTGTTACTATTATTACTATTGTAGTTTAAAGTGGTTACTGGCTTTTTTAAGTTAGAAAGAAATTATTTACAAGTTCACCTCAGTAGGATGAAACAGAGACTTTTCTCTTCTTCATTTCAAGACTTTAAACCTAATGTTATGATTGTGGGCTTATTTTTTTAATTTGGAAATGCTTGGAATTAGTATTATTTGTTAAAAAATTCTTTGTCTCCCTAGACTAGCCATTAAGTACAGTTCACCTTTGTGAACTTATGTCCCCTTATGTTTCATAAAGGAGATAGAACCTAAAAGTTTAGCTATTGATTAAGTCCATTTGTTAAAATATACTAGAATAGCTAGATCATTTATGGACTCTGTATGGAGAATTGAAATATTTCATAGTGTTTTCATAACCAAAATGGGCAAATTACTGTGGAAAACAGTAGTTCTTAGGAAGCAGGTACACCTTTAGGGAGAAACACTTCAAGTTTACTAGAACAGATGAGCAGGCACGTGTTAGTGATGTGTCTCATTCTGTAGAATTGGCAAAATCAGTCTTAAGTTGAAAGAAAGGTAGTAAAAATTTAAAGCTGTTTTTTGTTTCTGAAAAATTGTCAGCTTATTAACCTTTCTTAGTGCTGCTGTTCTGTGACTTTCAGCCTACCCCCTACTTTTTTGGAAATGTAGTAAGCTGTGAGTGATACCAGCTACCTGTCACCCACTGAAAACCTTGGTGAAATTATGCTGGGTTCCTTGAAAGCAGCAAGAGGTAAAATTTAGCTGCAGGCATCTTTTTCTCTTTTATGTCTCTTCCTTCTCTTTTTGCTTCTGGCTTTCCTCACTAAGGGGGTGGAGAACCTACCAAGAGGTCAATGTTGGAAAGTTCAAGCAGTCTGCCCCAAGCTGAAACAGTAAACCCTGCTGTGATATTTTTTTAAATTCTTGCAAAACTGAAAGTTATTTGAAAAGCAACCATATTCATATGGCTTCTGAAACTCTGGGGTTTCAGAAAGACATACATGCACATGGAAGCAGAACTGGATGTACGGAGAGAAGAGAACGGTATTAAGAAGAGGAAAGGAAATCTGAAACTTAAAAAATGGCATTCCAGAAACCCTACTCAAAATCGAGGCCATTACACACAATCCTATAAAAGAGCACAGAGGAACTCAAGTTGTCACAAACTCCTGCAATGAGTGAAAAGTGCAGAAAACCCAGCAGGTTCTGAAGTCAAAATAGGACTTTTCCAAATTAATTAAAATGTATTTGCATGTTCTGTTAATGTCACAGAATCAGCTCATTTCATTCTAGAGACAAATGTGAAAATAAACCAAAATCTCCAACTGACACAATGCTGATCCTCCCATTTTAACCAAGGTGAATGGAACCCAATCTCCTTCTCTTGGCAACTTTAGTGCCATATTCAGTGCTTTGTAATGACATGTCACAATATGTATCCTCTTACTCCAGCTGAGGTTCCCATCAAAGCATTTACTGTGTCACTGTTTGTCCTTGCTTGAGTCAAAATGTGTCCAATTTGTTCTACTGCTCTTAATTGATTTCTTTGACCTTCACTCGCCAGCAAGTACCACAAATTCAGCTTTTTATGGTGAACATGTAAAAGATTCAGGCATTGAAAGAAAAAGCTGGTTTCATTTGCTGGCAATTAATATTAGGTTATTCATGCTTGTAATAGATTGCTCTTTTTTTCTTCTTCTGACTAATTATAAAGGTCTATTTTATCTTCAAAGTCCAGAGTATCTTCATAGACACTGAGTTCACATCCTCACGGGCAGTGTGCAGTAGTGCAGAAGGAATGGTCTCAGTGCCTCCCTTGAACCTCCCAGAAGAGTAAATCTTTACTAGAAAGAGAGTGTATATTCAATTCCATTTCTATGTAGATATGTTTCTAACTTGAGAACTAGTCAGTATACCTCAGAGCTGAGTGATGAATACATGAACAAGACATATGGTACTTTGGAAAGTTTTGCAGCCACTAAAAAGAATAATGTTCCATCTGCTGCCCACTGATATCGGGCCTTTGGGAATTATTTCAGAATAAAATGCTAGCATAATGGACAAAAAAAAAATACTGTGCATGTATCTAATGTATCATAAAGAAGCATTATTCACTTCTTTGGAAAAATTATAGCAAAAGGAAATGGCTTTATTATAAAACAGTGTTTATAATAAAAGTAAATGTAGTAAGATTAAGTGGTATATGAGATTTGTCATTTTTATAAATGAAATATTTGGCTTGTGTTGAGGAACTCTGCAGTAAGGTTGCTGTCATTGGGACATGATTTAATAGGCATTACTGGCTGGTACTATTAAACTATTATGTTTTAAAAATTTGTTCTTAATGCATAGTTTTCAGCCTGCTAGTTGATTCTAAACTTTGCATCTATGAATGGAACAAAAATCTGTCAAACAAATTATTCATGTATAGGAAAATGTATGTTCTTTTTCACAGTCTTACTCTAATGCATGCCTCTAATTTCAAGATCTATGGAAATATTGCAAAGAACTTATAACAACCCTAATTGAAAAAGGGTGATTTTTGTCACCTTTTTATCTAAAAAAGTCAAGGTATCCTACATGGTAAGCTAAGGATTCTCCTTAACAGAAATTCCCAATCTTACTGCAAGTTGCAAGGTAAAAATCAAATTAAAAAATTAAACCTCTACTGCTATAAAAAAAGAGTTATCTGTAAAATTGTGTGCTTCATCCCTTGGTCATCCTTTTTTTAGAATGCACTGCAAATATTTTTTTTAAAAGAAACACAATCCTGTGTGCATGTACTTTTATGTCTATTTATTTCAGCAGGTGTTTCCACATGGATGTGGAGACATTGATGAACCAAGAAAAAGCTGATTTTGCAGTTTCCTTCTCAATATAGCCCACAGTCATTTTATCTTTCTTCACATAGTGAGTTCACTTGTCTTTTTCAGGTTTTAGTGAATTTGTAGTGTCTTGTATTCAGAATACTTTTTCTTTACTGTACAATTTCACGGGAAAAGAACTATTGTTAAAAGTGCATATTTCTGGAAAAGGGAGAAGGGGAAAGGTGGGAAAAGTCCTACAAGGATGCTCAGATGGTGGGAGACAGTAGATGACCGAGACACTGTTCACTGAAGGAACAGGGAACAGATAATTATCATAGCATCTTCATAGTCTTGTGTTACAGTGCAAAGCTTGTACATTAATTGGGATCACTAAATCTGCAACTCAGAGCTATGGCTGGACACTGTCACCAGTAGATGATGTGACACATAAGGTGTTTGTTACTGGAGCACTCATGTCTAACATGGAGTCATGCCTAGCAATGAGCACTTTCTTTTCTGCTATGGATGTCTAGATGTCTTGTTAGCATCCTGAAATCCAGGAGATTGAATTGATTGACCAAGAAGTGGATAGATCAGTCAAAATGTGTGAAGGATTATGGTTTTTTAACCAATTTTGGTAGGAAACCAAATAGTTGTGCTTGAAAATAATGGGAATTAATGGGAAATTGATGGTATTTCCTTGTTATATAACACACTAAAATATATGTATTTCATACTTACTGTGGAACCTTGTAAAAAAACCCAACAAACAACGGATAAATGATTTACAGGGAAGTTACAGGTGCTTGGTATCAGTATATCTGAGGCCAAAAAGTGGTCATTTTTTAAAAGATTGCATATAATCACCTGTTAGTTTATTAGAGTTCTAGAGTGTTACCTTTGCAGCAGGAACTATATCCACTTCGCTGTTTACAGGATTCTCAGAATACTATGGCCTAAACCCTGGTTTCAGAGCCATTACTCTTCAGTGCTGTGGTGGCATATTAGCAGCTTAAGGCTGTTTTAGTGGCCGTACAGGCATCATGCCTTCACAGCTGACAGAATACCAGTTTAACACCACATCTGTCCTCCTAACCTCAGGAGTGCTGAGGGCTTTCCTCTTCCTCATTAGCTGGGAATAATTTAAATTTGCTGGCAGCTATCATAATTTAGAGGGATGAACCCTGTTCACACCAAGGCAAACACTGGGAGAATTCATGGAAACCTTTGCAGATGCTCTGTAAAAGCTTAACTAAGTTTAATGCATAGAATGAGAGACAAAGTTTTATATTTAGTATTAGCTTCATGTCATTCTCTTGCAATTACGCAAAAGCTCTTTTGTATCAAAACATCGTTAAACTTTTAATCCTATATAATAAGGTGTTCAAAACAAATCATGCTAGGAATGGAAGATGTTTCATCTATATGGAAAAAAAGATCTGTAGAGAAAGCTTGATTGCATGGGAGAACATTAAACGTAGTCACAGGTTGTTTGCATGAGTAATTTTTAAGTCAGACCCCTTCATACTTTGTTCCGCATCTCAGTGAATTCTGCATGAGAGCTCTGGGAGGCTTTTGGAATATGGAGCTCTCCTATGGCACAAGTGGCTCAGAGGCATTTTGTACCGAGCAGTGCTGGCCTGTTGGGCAAACACACTGGTGATGTGTCTGGGGACAGCCTCTCCTGAGACTTGGTGGTTTGCTTCCCAGCATCTGTGGGCCCAGGATGGGTGATGAGTTTATGATGATTTTGTGAGATGGGAAGGAGGAAATACAGAAAGAATGTAATAAGAAGAAATATAACTACGGATGAGAACCTTCTTACCTTTTACTTTTTTGCCTTCATAGCTTCAAGTCACAGTATTTGATTACCTGCTGTGATGTAAACTGTAGATTGGAGAAATGTTGAGCTGCTACGAGAAAGGAGACATATGCCAAGGGACATGTAAACACCTAGGCAGAGAGGGAATTATTCAGCTGGAAGCTGTCTGCTACAATGATTGCTTTTAATGGAATGGAAAACTGGTATTTCTTTATCTTGGAAAATAAAAAATAAGCCTGACTCTTAGGAACAAAGTGCACACCAAATATTTCATTTAAATATCATTAAATAAAGTATGTTAATGGCAGAATTGCACATTAGCAGCATAGTTTTAATTCCTCGGGTGCAATTAAGGAAAATTCATCTGCTTTGTGTTTGAGGCCAAGACAAATAAAACAACTTCAGTTTTAATAATTGATTTGGTATTTTTAAGGAAATGTTTTCCCCCATGTTTAGATCTCCAAGGTATTAGAGAATAAAGAGAATAGAAATACAAAAATAAAACAGCTGTTCTTAACAGGTAGAAAGTAAAAGAGAAGCCATTTGGACAGTCCCATTCACCCCTGCGTCACCATGGATTTAGTCCATGGAAGTAGTTTTCCTGGCCATAGCCACATAGCAGTTACTGAGATTTAGAGGTCCTTTACTAGGACCTTTACTAGAATGCTCCTTTAAGAATGTGTTGGAGCTTTTCAGTTAATTCTCTTCTTCAGCTGACAATGGTGCTATATATTTTCAATGGTATAGAATCAACCCGTGATATAACTGACAGTGGAAGTCTTTCTGGCACTGCACTGTGAATACAAACACACCAAGGCAATATGGCAGAGACTCAGCTGAAGGAAATCACTAAAATCACTGTCTATTCTTGAAAAAGAAGTGCACTGAATATGAAAGGGCTGCATTAACCTTCTTTGTAGTTCTTAGTAAATGAGAAGTAATTAAAAGGTGATTCATAGAGACCTCTGAGATGCACAGGGAATAGTTATGTGGTTGGAGATATAAGTAAAATTTAAAACACCTCCATAAATAAAAGCTTTACTGTTGTGATTTTTGTGTCAAAATATTCCTTATATATGATTGCACAGAAAATTTCCATTTGCATGTGAAAATTCTTGGGACTTGAGGTTATTTTTTTGAATGTTTGTTGTTTAAAATTCATATCAAGATCACATTACCTGTATCTGTTATTCACTACACAGGGGAGGTCTATACATGGAAATATATACACCTAAAACCTTAATTTCAGGATGTATTTTGGTAGGTACCTCTTGAAAACCATTCTCTGTTTTCTGGTCTTTTATTTCATTACTGATTCCAAGAATCATGCCAAAAATAAGGAGCAAAGACATTCCAGGCCGTCTGTTCTTTATTTTTTTCCAGCAAAAGTGTATCCAGCTAAATTGTCTGAATCATGAAAAAAATGAACACATTTGGGAAACATACACCTGCAAATGGTTCATTGTTTCAAAAAAGGCTTACCTGCATTTGCAATGGATGTCTTCTCTAATGAATATTTAGCTCTGTGGTTTCAGCCACCCAAAGTGTCAGTCTGCTCTGCCCATGAGAATAAAAACGTTTTTCCCTTGTCTCAGCCAGATGTGGCTCTGTTCATTCCCAACACAGATTGTATGAACACATTTAGATTTTTCCTTGTGTGATTCAACTTACTATTCTTCTGAAGGTCTACAGGAGATAATTTTGTAATCAGCTTATTATGCAATATCTTTTTCTCTGTAGTACAATTTTCATTCATTCTACCTTAACGTTTTTCCATAGCTGACAGATGCTATGTGATTGTGAGATTAATTAATAAAAACATTGCCCTAAAATAGCATCCCAAAGTGCCTTGCTCTCTCTTTCCTGGCTGTAATACACTTTGCTGTATTTTCTCTGTGTCTTTTAAGTCTTTCTATTCATTGTAAAAATTCATAGAATCAAATTATTTTTGACATATGAAGGTGATACAGATACAAGAGTCCATTCAGAAACAAGCATACATTGTTTCTTTCCTTAAAAGGGTTTGAATATTTGTGGGTTTTCACTCTAGTCCCGTGTGAGGAAAAAAGCTGCCCTATTACCAGCTTCAGTAAATTTTTGATGAATCTTTTGTGTAGGCAGTCCCAGAACCTCTGTCCTAAAAATGCCAAACCTGTTTTTACTGGTTGCCGTGGGAGGATTTTTTGTTGATCTGAGCTGTCTCATTTGCCTTGAGGGTAAATACTACACTGATATTTAGAAGTGATGAGTTCCCCCTTATTTCAGTTAGTCAGAAACCAAGAAATTGCCTCTTTTCTCATCTTCCAAATTTACCTGTTTTAGTCTATCTGGAAATTTACTTTTCTTTCTGATTCCTTTACAGAGAAAAAAGCTAAAGGGGAAGGTCAGGCATATTTACGCTTGACTGTTACAAGAAACAGTATTTTAACAAATCAAGCATGCCAGTTTACTTCCCTTTTTTCTTTAGGTTCCTTCAGAAAAATCTGTGTCCTTTCAGTGACCTCAGAAAGACACAGTGTGCAGATAATATGCACCTTAAGGAACATCTGCTGAAAGAGACCAGAAAATTCACTTCCTTCTGCCTTCCCAAGTGTTTTTCAAGCAGTCCAGAAACTTCTCTTGGGGCAAAAATTTAGAAAGAACAGGTGTGTTATTCGGTGTCAGAGCTGCTGTTCTTCCCAGAGGGGTGCACGGGAGGAGCTAGGAGGATTTATTCCCTCCTGCAGCTCTTTGCAGCAAGGCACCATCTGATCCATAACTGCTTTTTGAAACATATATGTAATGCAAATTTCTATGCTGCCACATTTTTATTTGAAATATTCACGTGTGTCTCCTGAAACATCTAAAAGTGACAGGCAATACAAGTCTGCACTAAATGAAAAGAAAAATCTAGGAGCATTAAGATGGTTCCATCATCAGTGCATCTTTCCCCACAAATTTTCTGATTACTTGTAATGACTAGCATGTTAGTCAGGCAGTCTTGGCCTCAGATTGCTCACAGTTCTTAAAAAAGGAGAAATCTTTTTTACCTATGCATAAAATTAGTCACATGATAAATAATTTCTTGATGTGACTTTCCATGTTATCTCTCCATAAATAATAGTCATATTTTCTACTTCAGAAATAAGGATGAGGTTGAAAAACTGAACAGAGGAGACCTAGCTGGATTAAAAATGTAGAATACTCCCAGTAGTTGGCTAAAGTTTTAAAAAGTATTGGGGTTTCAGTTATTTATTATTTAAATAAGTACTGTAAACAGCATGACAAAGCTGTTTCTTAAGTAGACATCACCATGGTATCATCACTATAGCTGCAAATAATTTTATCCTGTCATCCTAACTTCCTTGCATTTCACATGCTCTCAAATCTCTCCAAATACCCATTTGTTAATCCATTCAAGAAGAATAGGGAAACTTTGTTACTTTATAGCATTTTAGAAGCACTAACAAAACAGAAATTCATAAAAATTTTAAAGATTCCTCTGAGTTGAGCTTTCCTAGGTGTTTGTGACAAGTGTTGGCAGGGACAAAAGGTGACTATGAATAACTATATAATTCATATGTTCCAAAAAATAACTTTATGTGAAGAGTTAATAGAGCTTGAAGTTATTTTTTTTGTCTCTACTTTATGAGTACTTCTACCCTATTAAGAATTGAGAATAATATTTTGCATAGAGTAATAATAGCTCCTTTTTTCTATTATATCATTGACAGACTAAAAGTCCATGAGCATCCAAGTAATCTCAGACATTATTACATTGAAATCTAACTTTCCAAATTTTGGGATGTTACATAATTACACATCAATTTCTAGCAGGTATGAGATATTATTGGCAGTTTTATTTATGGAAAGAGAATTATTTCAGAGATTCTTTTGAAAGTACTTGTCTTGTGAAGTATTTTCTAAGTAGAGAATAGAAAAGGAAATTAGTAGATTTAAATCAAGTGAATTGTAAGCAAAATCATCCTTGCAGGGGTGATGTGTGATTGTGTTTCTGAAGATTTCCTTCCTGACTAATGTTGTACTGTCCATTTTTGACTCTTCTCCTGAACAAAGAGCTCTTATTTCTTCTGTAAGAGCGACAGAAGATATAATCCTTTGTTATTTAAATTCAAGTAGTTGTTCCTTGAATGGATTCTGAATTTTCTAGAAGTTCAGGTGTCTGAAGTGGCATAAAATAGTAATTTTCATAGCTCTGCTGTTGGGTTGCTTCCTGTCCCATAAGCCTATGCTATGACTTGAATAGTTTTTCCATTTTATTTTTAAATCAATAGAACAGTCAGAACAGTGGTTTATAATTGATGCTTATGTCCTGAAGACTTCAGTCTATTCAAACTCAGCACTGGTATTTTAGTATTTAAAAAAGACCTTCAAGAAACTGATTGATCAAAATTGCAGAACTACAGTTTAAATATAACTAGGCCAAAAATTTCAGAACTGTAAACAAATACTTCTAAATGCCTGAAAGTATAATTTCAAAACAGTGTTCCAACTTAAAATGTAATTGAAGTTATATCTTTTGGCTATACATTAATTTTTCAATTAACTTTATATGACTTTTCCTATTATTAAAATGTTATCTCCTAAGCACTATTTTTATGAAAAAAAATGTTTAAACCTATATATTACTGTTTAAATCTTTTAATAGTTTTCCTGTATATATGAAGTGAAAGAATGTTCTTTTTAATTCTCATTTATGTTGCTAGATCAGTAATATAGTTCAGGCATGACATTTTACTCATCTGATAGAACAGAAGATTTACTTTTCTTTGAAATGTTATTCATAAGCAAATTGACTAAATTCTTTATTGATCTTCCTTTTAAATTTATTTTTGAGATTTCAGGAGCTTTAAAGAGTTGCAGCTCATTCTTATCTTTCAAGGTCAGATATATTTGACCTTTATTCTGTTTCACATTGCTTTTAATTCTTTGATTCAAATAATCCCTTATAGTGAAATACTGCTTTAACTTTTACATCCCATAAGTCAAAGGTAATATCTGCAAACTATATTGAGAAGAAAGCAGAGATCATTTCACAAAATTAATTTGCTGATGTCCATATTGTAATTATGTTAAGATGCTCCAGTGCAATGTTTCTATATTCTGCTTATTCAGAATTAAGTGGGGTTTGAAATAACTGTGTCCTGAAATAACCTGACATCCAAGAGGTGCTTAATTATACCTAAGACAGTCCAACACTGGATTACGGATGTTAATTTTTCAAATTACTACCCACAGTTAAATTCCTTGATTGTTTTTTAGAGGATGATGAATTCTGACAGCATTTTGATGAATCTTCATTTGATAACTATGATTTACTGCATAACAGGGAAGTCCATTCCAAAGTATTCTATTTCCCCTGTAGCTTTCGACTAGAATCAAGTTATACAATTCTGTACATTTGCTCTTCTGCCTTTCCTTGTTAGCAGTAAAAAAAGTGGATAATAGAGAGTGAATAAAAGAAATTGAGATCAACAAATCAGGCATTAATTTCACTGCAGTTACCACTTCTGCTGTTGTCTGTTTCACTAACTTTGAGTGAATCTGCACATACTCTCTGATAAGCCTTTAATTTTAGCCAGTAACTCAATGTAGTTTTTAGCATTAGTTCAATTCTCATTTTGCATTACAATTTTGTTCCACACACAGAACAAAATTTTGGTTCCAGGTTAGAAAAAAAAGTTTCTTTTCAAATTCCCATCCTCTGACTTTGTATCTATAACTGCTCTTTCAATGTATTCAAGCAGGACAATCACACCACCATTGTTTTTGTCTTTTGATGAAATACAAAAAGAGTACTCATTTCCCCATGGCTGCTTGCTCTTCCTCAGGCATCCAAGCTGTCGCAGCTATGGGTTATTGAGAATGGGAAGTGCAAAGCCAGTCTGCTGCTGGGTGTTGAGCCTAAAATCCAGCAGATAAAGTCTTCTAGGATGCTAAAATGGAACAAAGTCCAGTTCAGTATTTAGTTATTGTGACAAGTATTTAGTTCAGCCTAGTTCAGTTTTGTGCATGACAAGAAGCAGTCTTGCTTTGGTTTTGGGTCTGAAGTCAGAACAGTGACCTTAGTCACTAGTAGGCTTTAATTCAGTAACAAGAGAGAATTTTTGAGTTGAAGCTTCCACTGTGCTCAAGTTCCATTCTAGATGTTCACTTTATTGGGATAGAAAAACTCCTGAAGCCAGTCCAGCTCAATCATTATGCAGGTATAAGCACACTTTAAAACATTCTATTTACAGGTGAGAGACAAGTGCGAGCAATTGACAGCTCACTGGAAACAGGGAAATGGCAAACAGCAGATTTAGGCATGTTAGGGATTTCTGAGAATAATCATTGTGATTGTCCTCTATGCCCTCCACATCTGATGCTTTCCAGAATATAGAGCAGCAGTGCCCTCAGGTTTGTTCTTGAACATCCTGAAGGTGTACCTTGGTATTGCTATTTCTGCAGGTGAGGTTGGATCCCTCCTAACTGCTTGCAGAAGCTGACTTGTGTGGTAAATGAATTTTTCTAGATAGTGGCCATTTGTGATGATAGTCCAAATGAATCTGATTATAGGGTGACTTTTTGACATGCCCTTACCAAACCTGTTTGCTTCTAGAGGTTGTTGACTCAAGTGTCCATTTAGCTACACATCACATCAGGAGTGGGAAAGGATTAACTCTGGAAAGCCATTTCAGTTCACATGTAACCTTAGTGCAACAGCAACACTTTTGGAGCCTAACCCTTGCAGACAGATGCAGGTTTAAAACATAATCAAGGGAAAGCCTTGGAATTGTTTATAAAACAGATACTGAAAATCATCTGCTTTGTTTTAAGAGCAGAGTTGCTGATTTTTTTAAATTCTTTGAAATTCAGCCTGATGGTTCCTGGAATTACTTGCAAATGAATTCCACTGTGGTTTAGTATCATCAGTGGGAAGAGGAGTGTGAAGCTGAGCAAATCTCTTGCCATCTGGAATGTAACCCAAGCACCTGATAGTTCCATTCTGAGTCCCCTCAGGAAGCTTACAATTATATAAAATGTTTAATCAAAGCTGTTATGCCAAGTATAACTGCAAAGCTGACATCAACATAGGAAAAGAAAAGTTAAATGGCTCCATATGAGCTGTTCTTTTCACTAGAATTTTTAAAAGACGGGAAGAAAAGATAATGCCAACTTTGCTTCCTTTATCTGTGAGTTACCAAAACCATTCTTTTAGTAAACAGTTTCCTTTGGCTCTAAAATGTTATTGTCACTTTTTTGTAAATTACAGAATTAATGCCCATGGATATATGGCTTTGTGTCATTAAAATGGAATGTTTTTTCAGTTGCTTATGACATGCTAATTTCTCAAGTCTAACAGTAAATCAGGCAAAGATGCCTTAAACTCAACAGGCTTAATGTGCATATTTTTATTTTTTATTTCAGTTCTTTAAGAGAAAAGACTGAAACATTAGAAGTGGTGATTAAAAAATGAACACATCTGATGAACAATCTTCTTGTAATCTGTAATAGAAAAATAATACTCTGGTATTAAAAATATTGCATCAGATTTGGGAAATTAAAAAAAATCCCTTATGTTAAAAAAGTTCCATGTAAAACATAATTTAGAAGTATTTCTTATTTTTTTTTTTAAATGTATGTCTGTGTAGGGTGAATTTGAATTCATAAAACGCTTGTAATATAGGCCTTGGGAGCAACATTTTTTCATAAGAGCAAGTGATATTTTCAACAAATTATTTGGAAAATTGTTTGCATAAAGAGCCTTTCACTAAAGCTCAATTTAAAAGTTATTTACTCAAAAGAATAAACTAAAAATATTTTTGAACTTCACTTTTTTTAAAGAAAAAAGTAACTGTAGATTTCCAAAGCAATATATAAGTTGGTGAAGAAATATACTAGCTTAAGAGAATTGATCTTCGTGGATTCTTCTTTGTGAAATTGAATTTTATGAAGCATTTAACATTACAACATATTAGCTACTTCAGATCATTTAAAAATTACTACCACTTAACTGAAAATGCTTCAAGAAAAATCTGATACTTTTAAATACTTGCTAAAATAATTGTAAAATATAGGATAAGTTTTCTACATTTTCCTTATTTTTGTTTGCAGTGTATTTTACAAAATCTCATGGTGTTGTAGACTTGATGCTCCAGAACAAGACTGAAAATGCTGAAAAGCTTTTATGTCCAGTAATATAGATAAATTTCAGCTAACCTTTTCAAATAACTTATTATTTATATTGCTGTTTAAAGAACTGCCTTTATGCAAATTTAAAATAGTGATTAATATGCCATCAAATGGTGGTGTTATCAGCCAAAGCTTTGGCTGCTGTGTTATATCAAATAATTGTTAAAATATGGATATGAGAAATTATAATTCAGGATAATGAAACTTCTCTGGTATTTTTTTGCATTGTAGCACACTTTGGCATTGGCAATGAATTTAAAGATGTGAGAAAGGAATATAGATCTCATGTTCTCGAAGTCACTAAGGAAGCTACAGATTCCTTAAAGCTAAAGCTTTATTATTCTAACAGAGTTAGTAGACCATTTTGACTCTTTGAAGAATATCAGGACATGTTGAAAGGACCTAGTTAGAGATAAATTCATAATCCCAAAAGTCCCACAGATAAGGAGCAGGTTGAAATACCTCTGTACCATCTGACACTTCTACAGATTCAGTTCCTTTTGTTGCCTTAAGGCATCCAGCTTGGCCTTTATAAATGTACAGTGCTCACTGGATGCTGTTAAGCGTTGGATGGCAGGAACCTCCCAAGGTCATCAAGTTCAACCTGAAGCAGGACAGACACCGACCTCACAGGGGGTCAGCCAGCTTTGTTTAGGTGAGTCTTGAGAACTGCAAAGGAAGGGGTTTCACAGCTTCTTTGGGCAGCATGTGCAGCATGAAAGTTTCTCCCAATGTCCAGCCTGAATCTCTCAATGTGTTGCTACAAGATTACATCAGGTTATTACATTATCTGTCTTTATCAGGAAGAGTTTTGTTTCATCACATGGATACCTACCCATCAGCTGCCTGGGGGGTTATCAATCTCTTCTCCTTTACAGCTGTTGGACAAGATGGTAAGTATTGCTAAAATCCTCTCTCTCCCCTAACTAGCAGTGAAGGCATAGCACCATGGCTGACTTATTATAGTTCCTTGAAGGGAGGCAGAAAAAGAATCCATACAGAATGAGGGGGAGATGCAGTAATGACTCTGTTTTGTGGAATGTCCTTTTTTTTTTTTTTTGTATCAGGAAAGATTCATTTTCTTGGGCAGCAAGGAAATCTTCACCTTTATCGAGAGGCATTTTGGTTCAAAGGGGAAGGAGCTTGGCTAGATTCCCACCATAGGGAGGATGAAGTGTACCATCTCAGCAAATTTTGAACAGGAGATTGACATGAAATTGTCTGAGCCTTTACTCAGCTCCCTGGGAAATTACATTGGCCTAATTACAAGTATACCAGATCTTCAGTTACCACCATGTCTTTCTACCTACTCCCATTTCTTTGATCAGGAGGCTGAAATTTCTGTTAAGCTAGTCTAATAGCAGGCTTGTCCTGCTGCTTTAAGGGTTGCTTTTATTTCAGTCAGTGTGACCTCTGAAGACAAACTATTAACTTTCAGAGCAGCTGCAGATGGTACATTGGGTACACCTGTACTAAAAAGGAAGAGAACTGCATTAACAGGCTTTCAAAGAAACCTCTGCACACTGAAGGTATGTTAGCACTTACCTGTTAAGAAGCTATATTTGAGAGGTACCAATATTAATAGCAGCTTTTAACTGCCAAGAACTTGAAACATTAAGCTAGTTAATTAGAAGAAACAGAACAAAACAAAAAATGTGGGTGTTTTTTTCAAGTATGAAAGCTTGTGCAGAAAAAGTGAAAAATCTCAAAAAACTTGAGTGGTTCTCTGTGTCATTTTTTAAATGTAAACTTGATTGCCATACCATCATATTAAATGATGCAGAACGTAGATGCTATTATTTCTCCCTTTCATGTCTCTATGCACTTTCAGAAAGTCTCCAAAGACTTGTGAAGCAACCCCTTCATCTTAATGAGATATTGCCCGGCAATAAGGGATGTGGATACCAGTAGAAACCTGGCATGTCTCATGGCTTCATTTCAGTGGGTCTTCTCATTTCCCCTACTTCAGTTTCATCTCTTATGAAGCTTGCTGGTAATTAGAGCATAAAGCTTTATATTTAGATAAACAATTGGGTAACATTACATTATTTCTTCTGCTCTTTTAATGTTTTATAAGATGGCTGTGTGTATGTGCATGCGTTGGAGACAGGAAAAAGAATTTGATTTATTCACCATTAAAAAGTCAAATAAAACACCTGAGACAATGTCCCTCATTATTGCACAAAAAATCCTGAAGTAATTAGTGGAAAAATCAGAATTTAAGATACTTCATTTTAACTTGCATGATATCTTTGTACAGCAACTTTTTGCTTATATTTAGAGAAGAGGATGTGAATTTTGCAAGAGGCTCTAAATGTTTTCTTTAGTAAGAAAACTTCACCAAAAGAGCCTCAGCTTAGAACTGCAAGTATGTTTGCAGGCTGCCCCATCTTCTTTACTGAACGTTTTTGTTCTTCAAGTTTCTGTCCTTCCATTCTCTTTTTTATTATGCTGTTAATAACTATTTCCTCTTAATTGGCAATTATTTTTTATTTGTAAAATACTAGAAATATGCTAGGCAATCACTAAAGGGATTTTACATCTGTCTCTAACTACTTTCATTTCCAGTGCCCTTTCTTTTAACTGTGATTTTAATCTTTCTCATTTAGCTCTACCACCTGCAATTGATTCCTTGAATTCTATTCAATTTACTTCATAGCCTTATCATATTCCTTGACAGTCCTTTGTATAAAACATGCTGTCATTTAAATTATGAATGATTCTATTGCTTCTTTGTAGCACTTCTCTGAGTTTTACAGGGTACACCTTCAGGTAAAATAAGTTTGACCTTGTTTTAAGTTTGACCTTGTTTCATGTGATCAAAGAGCAAGCAAGACTTTAACTGGAATTAAGATTAGCTTCATCTTTAAATGCTGCCAACAGCAAAGTTACACTGGATTGTTCCTTACAAAATAAGGTCAAAGAAGTCAGTTTCTGAGTCCAGTATTGAAACTTCCTATTTTCTAAAGAGCTGTGGTAATCATAGCAATTATAAGGAATTATTTGTTTATGTACATATGTTTAAGGAAATAATATCAAATAAACTAGACATCTTTGCCAGGCATTCATTTTCACCTGGTCCTGCCAATTGATGGTGGTAGGAGTTGAACCAGTTTTTCTAGACATGCTGGGTTCAGTTCTGCAAGACACATACCTGAGGTCATAGGATCAGTTGGGTTTTTTCAGGAGTTTAGACCTTCTCATTATCTGAAATGGTCATGCACCTATTTGATTCATGTTTAGCTCACCACAGCCATTAGTATCAAGAGATGCAAAGACTTGATAGAGCAGTTCCTAGCTAAGCAAGCACTTGTAATTACTATTCACTTTATTTATTTCAATCTTCATTTAGTTAATATAACAGGACTTGTAAATTGGGATTTATTTATGAGGATTTTGCTGTCATAAACTTCAGACCCTAATAAGAACTTGAATTCATCTAAAAGTTCCTTGGAAGTTTTTGGGAATCCAGAGCCATATGATATGGATTGAAAAGCTTGAAAATCTTTATACCATGATTTTCAACCAATATATAGCTTTCTAGACAAAAAATGAATTACATAGTTCTATTCCATTACATTAAGGATCAATTGCCTCTCCCAAGTTTGTCCCAAGCTGGACACAGAACAAGTGGTCCTCTTCTATCTTTTGCCTCTATCCACTGTGTATATTTCTTAGGGAAAATCCTGAATTTTCAAGAATACATCTTGCCTTGTCTTCATGAAATATTTTGCAGTTTTAATATGTCACCAAATGGAAGAGGTTAAAAAGGAGTTATATGGGAAATCTTACCAAAAAGGAAATGCAGTTTTAACAAGGCTATCATGGGTGGAGCTTTTTTAATACAATGAAGTGATGTTAAACCTCATATAGCAGGAAAAATGTTTTAAGTAAAGTATTCTCTGACTTTCGGGTACAAATATGTGAAAATGCATTACAACCTACACTGAACACTTTATAAAGAAAAACATCACAACTAGTTAACACATTAAAAATATAACTCTTTAGGCCAAAAACTTCTAGAAACCCTGGGGGTTTTTCCATTTTAAGGATTAAGAGATTTTTTCATTGCAGGAAAGAATTCTTATTTCAGGCCATCTGCCCCTATTGCTTTTTTGGGTTTGATTTGGCATCTAGACTAGTATCTCTGTTCCTGTAATTAAGATTTTAAAATTTGTCTTCTTGTTCCAGTAGATAAAGATAGAATTTTTCTGAAAATGATACTGTTTTTTTCAGGGGTACTCATAAATCTTCTTATAAAATTAAGAGAAAAATACTAAGACTTTAGTGAAATAAAGTATATAAAGACTTTAGGGTTAACATTTTGGTCTCCATCTATAGCTTTTGCTGTTGTTCAGTTGGGACTTTTTATTTTCTGTGAAGAAATACATAACTGCTCTGACAGAAAAATCTTTACCACTGTGTGTTTTGGTATTGAAAAGTGTCCAGGTGGAGGTGCTGATTTTCAGAAGCTGCTCAAAGGCAGGTGCTGGTGACTCAGGTACTTGAGATGAGTACAAGTGCGAGGCCTCTGCAAAAAGCATTAAAGAGCCTCTGGTCTGCACACACTATTGCAGGTGGTCTCTGTATCAGGGTAATTTCCCCTCTGAGGCCAGAGATGGAAGATTTCAGGCTGATGCAGAGGAAACTAGCCTGAGTTTTGGGCAAGCTCTGATCCAAACATTGCTCTGAGTTTGGCATTGCAACGTGTGCTGAGCCTGATTTAACAGGAACGCATGCTCCTCCAGCAAAGCTCTTTATCTGGGTTGTGTGCTCCTCTCGTGCCACAGTTTTCTGCCTGCCTTTGTCTCAAAACAGGTGACAAGTGCTCTGTGTCCGTGTGTGTGTGTGTGTGCACAACTGTGCATCAGTAGGAAATCTCCCAGACTATCTTTAGTGGTTCTTGATCTCTTACAGGGGGGGGCTTCACATGAGAAAATTAGCAAAGTCATATAGCATATTGAAAATCAAATCTAGTGGTGTATTTCTGTACTTATCAAATTTGTAGTGCTTTGGCTTTGCTGGAGGCCTGCAGATACCAATGGTTGGGGGTGGGGGGAGTGGGGTTTGCCTTCTTTACAAACAATGAACTCCAGAATCATCCATTCAAGAGTTATGAATATAATCCTGTCTAAGTTTTGCTTAATACCTGGTTTATTTTAATGGTTTGAGATTTTCGTTTGATTTTTTTGTTCTTTCTCTTCAGGAAATTCTTTCCTTGTGTGTATATATTGCTCCTTTAAAATATTTTTCCTCTCATGCTACAGCACAGGATGGGAAATATTTCACTTGCAATAAAAATCCTTTTCAGACAGAATTCACAGACCCAGCAGTCCTAAAAAAATCAGGCACTCTCTTAATCTTCCTCCTTAGATTTAATTTGCTAAAAAATTGCAATAATGTTATTTGGTGAGAGATAAAAAGGGCTGTTATTGACTGAACTCTATGATTACAGTGCCTATAACCATCAGGGCTTTTAAATATAAATAAAAAATGGCAAGACTTTCTGAAGTTTGCCACTTAATTACTTTTTCTATACCATCTTCAAAGATGATAATAATAATAATGATAATAATGATAATAATAATAATAATAACAATAATAATAATAATTTATAGAAAGAAGTAAAATACATTTCCTGAGCTGGTAAAATTACATAACTGCTGGATTATGTGAATATTGGCTTAGAATTCAATTTTTAATATAATTTGGATATGTATTGACTGTATTCCTTAAGGGGAGGTAGCAGCAGTAGACATTCATGAAGACTGGAGAGAAAATGTGTTGGTGACTTGAAAGACTCTTCTGTCTTTGGGGTTGAGGTACAGTGGGTATCAGGAATATTAAGTTGAGATTTATCCTGGAAACACTGTTTCAGAGCTGTCTACCAAGTACTTGATCATTTGGGCTATAAATTATACATAATAATTTCCTTATTTGGAATAGTATTTAGAAAAAATATCAGTTTGTCATTTGCTCTTCAAAACCTGCCCATAAAAACTGGAACCAATTTTTTGTTGATTTTCTTTTTTTTTTTTTTTTTCAAAAGACAGTTGATTTTACTGCCTGATCTGAGAGGATGCTTCCTTACTTCTTGAACAGTAAGAACCAATTTCAGTAGTACTGGGTTGGAAAGGACAAATTGCTATTCTTCCTGAATGAATTCTCAAGAGAAAGACAGCCTAAAGCATTAATGAAAGTGAATTATTCATCTTTTATGGTTTTTATTTACTGATGATAATTCAAACATTCTTTGTCTACCAATTTTCATCCCTAAAGTGTAAATCAGTTTTGAATTAGTGTATTTTCATAAGAACATAAAACTTGATGTACTGTCCTACCAATCACTGCTTCTTGAGAGTTAAATCTTTCTGACAACTCTTTTGCTTCTGACTGCAATACAAGTTGGAATTAACTTCAGAAAGGGTCATTTCAGACACTTCAGCCTAACTACTCCTGCATTTATCAGCACTCTGAAGTCAATAGTTGTCTCTTCCACAACAGAAAGAAGAGCAAGAGGAAGTTTAGGATAAATGAATTTTTCTTTCCCGCCTCTCAAACTGAAGATGTTGAGATGATGCTGCAAGATTTATATCTCTTTTCAATGCTCCAGTAAACTTAACACTTTCAGTGCCTTCTTCCAGGAATAGGACTTATATCTTTTGCAGTCTTTGCTGTTGCTTGCCCCAGCTGCCAGACAGGGTTTGTAGCTGTGAGGCTCACAGCATAGTTCAAGGAAGACTTTTGGGCTCAGCTCTACATGTAATAAATGTCTAGTGGAACAGGATCTTTTTAGCTTTTAGCTAACTAAGCTAAACTGTGCTTCTACACTGCAGTGCAGTCACCACTGACTTTGGTATTGATCTCCAATGGTGGCTTTCCCATAACCTTGCAGTGTTTAGCATCACCTGTGTGTTGGGCAAAGTTGCTTGAGTCAGCCTGACAGCTCAGTCTGTAGGTCACGTTTGCTATTATGTTATATCAGGTAGAAAAGGTGGGGTTTTTTTGTTTGGATGGGGTTTTTTGTTCATGTGGATGTATATTTGCAAATATAGCTAAAGAAACATGTGTTCTCCTGTTCTGGAGAGGTTGTTCCATGACTCCATGACCGGAGCTCATGGTATTCAAATAACAAGCAAGTTAGAATTTGAAGCTATATGCAGAAAATTCAAACTCTCTTTTAGGTACTGCTTTAATAACCTAATTTTGAAGAAGGCAAAGTACCTTTTACTCTCACTTATAGCCACTCTTCAGGTAGAGATTCAGTACTTGTTTTCCCATTCCTGTTCTGATTTCTTGCTGTGAGTGAACTCTGGCAACTGCTAGAATAGCGAGGAGAAAAGGAATTAAACATTTTGGTGACTCCAGAAAGCATAATATTATTGAGCTTAATTTCCCTATCACTGCTGTGGTCTAGAAGGTGAGTGATGTTCTCTGACTCTTCATTAATAAATCCTGTTGTGTCCGTATGCTATCAAGAACAAACATATGGACAAGCATATTTCTTTTTCTTCAGAGGGTAATAAAGCTTCTCTGTTGGGATGACACGGTTGTCAGGTGAGGAAAAGGTTGTATTTCACACAATCTCATCAAATAGGCTGAAAATACTTCTGCATCTAAATGGAAACAGAAAGCATATGATTGCCACTGCTGATTACAGGTACAATATAGTGGCAGGAGTGAAATAGATAAGTGTGTATAAGTGAGATCATTTGAAAAGAATTTTTAATTGATTTGTTTTATATAAAAGTGAAATAATTGTTTCCAGAATATGCCTTTAGGATATGTTGGTGCTTTTCATGCTACTGACTTCAGCTGTTATAATAAAGGACTTTGCCTTTCAGTCCAATTAAGTTTTATTATTTTACTATTTTCATAATATAACCATAGTAACTGTACAAATCCCGAGGAGGAGATCAAATTATTAATACTAGACTAGAATTGTTTTTTCATAGATAGTATTCACTGTAAAATTCAGTAATTTAAGCTTACTAGTATTCATTCTGTAAGTTTCTATTATCAGACAGTTTATCAGGCCCTTAGAGGAGATTTAGTTGTTGCTACTATTGAATACTATTTTTTCTTGGTGTGTGCTGTGAGGAATGGAGATTGCTTACTCTTCTGCTTAGCAGTTTTTTAAACAAAGACTCTTACTTTCTTTCCCAGAGTTCATTTTTTTGCCTCCATGCATTAACTAGGATGTGCTAACCAGATCTCACATCTTCTAGACCTGGAATTTATGCCTTCCTGTTGAAAATTTCTCCTATCTGTTCTTATCTCAAGTTCCTGCTGTCATGGCTTATCTTATGGCAAGTTCCTCTTGTGGCCTTGGCAGTGTTTTCAGACAAGCAGCTGGGATTTTTAAGTACTTACAACCTTGTATATAGAAATTTGAAGTCATGGTCCACAGCCTGATTCGTGTCTTGCCTAAAAAACCTCCTTCAGGTTTCCTGTACCCCACAATTAAAAAAAAAAAATTTTTTTAAGCTTTTAAATCTACTGAACTCAAGAAAGTACTAACCTTCAGAATTCTTTAGCTTCTTATAGAAGCACCACTACTGGGAAATTGATGTCTCATATCTACAAAACTCAAATCAGTATTCAGTCACAAATCACCAACTTTATGCCACACATGGTTTGTATAAATTTCTCATCATGGAATTTGTCTGGATGCTGATACTAGTTAGGTAGAAAAAATGAATGAATATGCATCCCAAAGGAAAAGCACTTTCCTTCTGAACACCTACAGGTGTTAAATTTAGCTTCATTAGGACATACTGATATTATCTGGATGAACAGTCAATGAATAAAAGAAATGAACTGCTTTGTGTAACTTTCAAAATATTTCCAATAGGCACTGAATTCAGAGTCACTTATCTTCCATTTTCTAAATAGATCTTTATTGCCCATGTTCCTCTGTTAGTAAATAAATCACTTTTCTTTGCAGTGCAGTATTAATGCCATATAGGCTGTGCTGCAGTGACACACGTTATGATAGATAGCAAAAAAAGATAAGTAAGCCAGAGATACTTTGAATTCTTTTCTGAAGAACAGATTTCTTTTGAAATACAGAAATGTAGGGGTAGGAAAATAGATAATATTTCTCATCTTTGTATTTATCAGGCATTGCTGTTACAAATGGTTTAATATTTTGACAGAAATGACAATTTTAAAGAAGTTTATCTTCTTTATAACTATTAGTTACTAGAAGTGTCAATGCAATTTACATCTTAATCTAAAGGAAAGTGTAAGGAAAGCACAGTTGATGGAAAGCACACTAATAGAAGTACAGAAAACTTTGAAGTAGACACAGTAACTCTGACCCTATATATGAAGTTGTAAAGATCTTGAGGTACAAAAATGTAATAACCTATTACGACACTCCTATATCTTCTACCCTTTCCCATATTCTGTACTGGAAATAGAGACTAAAATAACCTGCTTCTCCCTGGTCTCCCCAAAAGTAACATACATTAATTGTAAATTTTGATGAATTTCCAGCAGCCCAACAAAAGGAAAGAAGCTGCTGTTTTGGTGGCCAACTATGTTGTGAATCTCCATGAGAAAGTGCTCAGTGAAGCTCTCATTTCTTTCCCCTGTCCAAGCTCTTACACTAATGCCAGTTCTCAGTGCATCTTTTGCACTGGAAATGCAAAGTCTCTGAGTCTGTGCACCTGCTGTCTGCCAAAGGTGGCTCTGCTGCTGGCTGGGAGCTGCTGTATGTCACTGGTTTTCACTGCCAGCCTGTAGCAAGGCTACAGCCAAGGCAATAATCCTCACTTTGTGAGTCACAAGATCAGGCTAGACACAGGGGCAGTGTGCACCTACCCTCCTCTCACAACAAAACTCTTTCTAAAAAGAATTTCAGTAAGTCACATTCTAACCCAGAAGGTGATTGGGACACATTAAGTGTGATTGTGTGATTCAGGTGTTACCTGGGGAGCTTTGACAGCTCTTCCTTTAGTAATTTCTCGTCTTTCACATGGTTCTCTCTAGGAGGATCCTGTGCAAAACCCTGGATAGAGAAAATGTGATAAAAAGTTATTATCAATTTTGGAAGTTGTTTGTATGATACTTTTAAATGATTCCTATTTTATGTAATGAAAGTAGTGTCCCCCTTGAACCTTTACAGCTTAGTTCAGAGAATCTAAAATCTCTTGCCACAGTAATACAGAATTTTGGCAACATGGGTAGAAGCAGTATAGTATGCTTTCAGTCTTTTAGTTTAAAATTAATTAAATCAAACTTAAAACTAATGAAAGAGCAGGAATTAGAATAAAATCTGTTAATGACTGCCTCTTCACAATTCCTTGATAAGCATTGTTTCACAGTCCCCGATGAACCACCTATTGTCTCCTGTAATATCAAGAGATTCAAAGGTGTTCTTTTGAAAAAAGAAAGTAGCAAGCTTCTTCCATGCCTGAATGCCCAGGATACAGTGCTGAGCACTGCTCAGCTGCACAGCCCTGTGAGAAATATCTGGAGTGCTGCTTTTTATAGTGGGCTCCTCAATACTAGAAAGACATGGACATACTGGAGACACAAAAATTATTAAAGGCTTGGAGCATATGTCACATAGGAACACTCAGAGACAACTGGGACTGTTTAGTCTGGAAAATAAAAAACTCAGGCGGCAATGTGTAAAAATATCTTTGGGAAAAAGTAAAGAAGCTGGAACCAGATCCTTCGAAGTAGTGCCCAGTGACCGGATGAGGGCAAGAAGCACAATTGGGAATAGAAGGAATTCTAATTAAACACACAAAACCCCCTGTTTATTGTGAGCATGGTTGAACACTGAAACAGGTTGCCCTGAGAGGTTGTGGAGTCTCCATCCTGGGAGATGCTCAAAACTTGACTGGGCACAGTCCCAGGCAACCTGCTGCAGCTGATCTTGGTTTGAGTAGGAGTTTGGATTGGGTGACCCCCAGAGATCCATTCTAACCTCAGCAATCCTGTATATTTAATTTAGTCTTGCCAGAGATTATGAAGGTAAACTCTAAGGGTTAGCCTGACAGCTCTGGGTCATACAGACACACTTTTCATTTGGTGTCAAGTTTTTTGTAGCATTAACAGCTTTTCTTCCATTATCAGCAAATGCTTTAAAGGTACCAGCACACGTGATGTGTGATGTGTGATGTGGGAGGTAGATGCTGTTCATTGTGCAAACACAGACTCAGTGTCAGAAAACACCAAATAACCTTTTTTTGAGTTGTTTCTGTGATTATCAAAAGATTCCATGTATGCATCAACAGAAGTGTATGAGCAGTTTTGGGTAACCATCATCAATGTGCTTCCTCAGCTGGGTTACTTTATTTTGTATTGATCAGGTCTGGTGCTGGTTTTTTTTTTTCATTTTTTTTCTTCTACACAAACTTGAAACAAAATTTAAGTGCCAAATTCTCCCTTAAATAACCAATTTCTACTAGACATACTGTTTGTAATGATTATTTTTTTTTTAATTAATGTACAGGATGGTTTGCAAGAATCAAATTATACTTGATTCTTGTTCTGCTGCTTTGTCAAGAAAATTTCAGTGCAAGGTTGTTGCAGGAAACAAAGACTGATTTTGGTGAGAGTTTGATGTCTTTTTCTCAAAAATTATGAAGAAAATTATTTATTTTACCAAATGTGATTATTAGTATGCTTTAATAAAACAAACACATCAGCAAACCTAGGCTACTGAACATAATTTTAAACTGAGCAAATATCAAGCACTCTGTCACAGCAAGGTCAACTCTTCCAAACTGTAATTAGCTAATCAAACAAATGTTCAATTTATTACCAAAAATATCCTATCCCTGTATGTATTCTACTTGAGTCTAAGGATATGGCTGCATGACTGGGTTGCAGATACTAACGAAATGATTTTGAGAGTCCTTTCACTAAAGAAATTTGAACAGTAAATGCTTTAGTACTGCCAGGAGGCTATGATCTGACATCTAAATTACATTCTAAAAGGTAATAATAAAAACATTCCAACAAATCAATTTACATGGAGATTTAAACCTTTCATAAATATTTATCTAATGGGGAAACCTCACCAATTTTTACCAGGAAATTTATTGAAAAATAAATGTTTAGCAGACCTTGTTTATCAGAAAATGCCAGGGAAAGGCTCCAGTCTTCCAAAACATGCACAATAGCAAAGAAATCATTGAGCAAATTTCCCCTTGCTGTGTGGATTCATTGGATATTGTCACAGTAATAGTGCATTTAAACACAGCAAAGATGCAGAGGTTACATGGATATACTACCATTTCTAAAAACTGAAAATAAAAAGGACATCTCCAAATTAATAAAAAACTAAATTAAGAAGAATGAGCTGCTAAAGGTGTAGCAAATCTTGGACACTGTTTACCTCCCACAGGACGGGTCTACACAGGCAGTGGAGCACATCTCCTGCACAAGCTGATGAAGCTTGTCCAATGCCAGACGTGATGCACTTGATGCATGTTAGCACTGCCCTGGTGCTCAGGTGCAGCTCTGAAAATATGCCCTGGATAATTCTTGATGAATTGTGTTAGTTATTGGTAACTTGGATGGTCTCAAACTGAAAAGTAGCACAGAGCAAGCAAGTGTTTTGTACCTAAGTTAAGAAAATAAACCTCTACTCCTGCCTACCTAGCTACCTACCACTGAGCTAATTTCATAGAATATTAATATACAGTTAAAAATGGCAGACATGGAATAATGGATAAATTTACAAGCTCTTAGAGAAATTTTCTTCTCTCTTCCTTTCTGCTATAAAATTTCACGAGGGCAGATTAGCAGCAGAAGTTTGAAAAAATATAGAATTTTTTCCTGAAAGGCAAAAATCATAGGAACTTGGTACTCAACCTTCTGTTCTCATGATTCCCATTCCATTTGTAATATGCAAACTAAATGCCTGTCTCAAGGCATAATGCAAACTGTCATAATATCACTTTTGAATAAAAGAAGACTATTTATTGCTTTTTACACATGACAAGAGAAGGTCTGTCCTGTGGGAAATGGCACTTAGTGTCAGTTCTATCCAAGTTTCATCTGATCAATTTTAAATAAGTAGAATTGAAAACTATTGTGATTAGGTTACAAAAACAGAACAATTTAAAAAATCAGTTGTTTTTGAGCAAATCTGAAAATATGTTTTCTTGTATCATCTTATTTCTACCGTGCCTCCACCAAAAATTAACCTAAAACCTCCCCTTCTTTTGCTTCATGTGCTCTGTATTTCAGGCACTTTTAAAGTTTTTTAAAACGTCACATGTGATTTTCAGACATCTTTTTAATGAAGAACTGAGAAGAGTCATGGAAAAAAATAAAATGCCGCCACTGATCTCAGCAAAAATAGCATAGCTTTTATTCCGAGAGATGTATTAAATTCTGTTGTATTTTCACTCTTCAGTGCTGCAAGAGCTACTACTTTTATTTTCTCATTGTCATCTCCCCCTTTTTCTGTTTGGTTTTGTGTGCTCAGCCAGCATTTGTTGCACTTGCTGCTCTTCTGCCCTGATCCTGCAAATGTGACGAGCAGTTCATTTGCATTTCATTTTCCATGCACACCCTATGAACTGTAGGTTTTAATCCAGTTGATGGAGTGTAGAGGGGCAGCTCCATGGAGCTCTTCTGAATGCAGGGTGAAGCTGCAGTGCCCACATGCTGCACAATAATTGTTACCAGTTTTCAGAACAGAGCTGTTCGTAACTGGCTCAGTTTTCCAGTCTAGTGCTTCCTTTCATTGGGATCTTTCTTAATACTTTTTTATGATCTCAATAAGTGATATCATAATTAAAACCTGAGTAGATCAACAGTGCCTTTGTGTAATCTTTTAATCCTGTACTAATATTAGACGTTGCTATTTTTTTCAAATACTCTGTTTAATATGAGTGGACTAGTTCTTAATTTACTCTAAAGATTAGCCTTGGTACACCAACTTGAGTGTTTCCCAGCAGTCAGTTGACTTCTTTCTCAATTCATCTTTTCATGATTTATTGCTTGCTGAGAGAGCCTAATTAAATCTAATGGACTGCTGGTACACATCTCTATTGGAATATTGACATTTTATCACCAATTAGGCTGTATTCCTTATCTTATTATGCTCTTAGCTGGCTTTATATCACTTTACAGGATTAGGAAATGCTTCTTCCTCTGTTTTTCAACGTATTTGTTTTCAATTAAGGTGTTAAGGTGTTTTATTTGGAAAATAGAAGCTCTACATGTCAGAAGATAAATACAGGGTGTAAAGATGTATGTAATTGGAAGGCATGATCATCTTATATGTGCTTCTCCTTTTCTTCGTTTGTATTCTCTCTTTTTTCAAAATACATCCCACAGTTTGATAAATTAGGCTCCTGTATGCAAATCTGCTTTCAAGCTAGAATTGCTTTCTTTGTTCCAAATCATTTTGCAACAAGAAACTCCTAATGATTTCAACTGTAATATCTTGCTAAAATGTAATGCACATGTATTGCATTTGAAGACAGCTGGAGAAATGATTGTCCCCTCACCTCTTGTCCTGAGTATCTTTAGACTTCAGAAGAATGACACTGTGGCACACTGTAGCACTGAAGCCATGGGGGGCTGTTGTGAGAGCTTAACCCAGTGTCAGGGTTGCTGTAATGTTGTGTAATGCCTGTTAGCTCTCTGTCTCTGCAGCTGGTCATTAGCAAAAAAACAGCAGCAAAGCAGATACAGGCAGAAATGCTTGTCCAACACCAGTTAGATTGTATGGTTTTGGTCCCTCATGTACTATTTCTTAGGCTTCTCAGCAAAGGAATAGAAGAAAGCCAAGCAGAAGTGAGTGCTAAGTCAATTTTAGCCATCTGTACTGTGTTTTTTGTATCAACTTAAAAAAACCTCAAGCTGCTCCTGAGATGAAAAGTCCCAATTTATACACTAAACATCTCTTCCCCCAAACCCACTGAGGCCATGTGCAGCTGACCTTGTGAGAACAGACCCTGACCCACACTCTCTTTAAAGCTGCACTCAAGTGCTTTCTGAAAAAAAGCTTGTTGGCATTGTGTATCAATGTTCAGGGAACAATGCCAAAAGGTACAGCATCTGGCCAGTCTTTGACCAGTGGGGTTTTCCATGAATTTTCTTGTATTTATTAATATTTATTTTTCTTTAAAGGTTTTCTTTGCACAGTTCAGCCTTATGTTATAATTCAAAGATTTCACTAAATTAATTACCATTAATTTTGGTTTTAGGCTGAAGAAAATTGACACAGAAATGCCTGTGCAGAGTAGTGAATGTGGGACTGGGTTACATAAAATTTTGAAAAAGAAGTCCAAATGGATATTTTCAACAGTTTTAACAGAACTGATATCAGTAAAATAAATAAGAACTACTTTACATGGGCACTATCTCTTATACTATATCTAGTGTCCCAATGCAAGTCATATGAGATAATCTGCATACTAGCTTTCCATAGTATATATACTAGCATACATAGTATGTATGTAGCATTTATGTCACATTTTCTGCACACACTGTGATGCTAATTAATGCTACCTATCTGCATTTTCTCTTAATTTTCAATAAGTGTTAATGATGAAATTATAAAGAATATAGAGTCATCATATTAAATATATTTTGTTACTCTGGGTAGAGTATTTGCCACATATCAGGAAACTTGCTCACCAAGAATATTATCTATGAACTACAGGATTATTGAGCAAAACAGCTCCTAAAATATAAATTAAAAGGCTGCACTGTTGTTTACATTAGAAGTACATGGTATCTCAGTGATAAAAGGAACATCTCTGATCTACAATGTCACAACCAAACAAAAGTTATATCTATTAATGCAACACTGAAATGTTTTATTAATAGATTTGGTTATCGGGCTGTGAATTGATACATCAGAGTTGCCAGCACATTGTTTTCTTTACTGTTTCAGGGGGCAGCAACCTCTTCCAGAGGTGTAAAGAGAACAGCAGAGAGTTTAAACTTTAGCTATTTTGACCCCCTTCAGCAAAATCTATCAGAGGATGTCTGCCCTTACTGCTTATATATGTCTCTTGAATTCTGCTTCTGTTGATAACCACTTATGTTGGTGTATGGCAGGTATCTGCCTTACAAATATATTAAAAAAAAAGATATACTTCTTTGCCTTCCAGAAGGGTTTTAAGTCTTCCCTCCTGGAATCATAACACAGGTGTATAAATATTAATGTATGATTTTCAACAGGAACATGGAAGAAACCTCATAGATTCTTCTTCAATGGACAGATATTTAGGGTCTTTAGGGTCTGTTCTATTCTGGCAGTGAATATTCTATTCAGTTGTTGCCGAGACCTTCAAAGGAGAAAAGTATGTTATATGTTGTCCCAAAAGTAAACACAGTGTACTGTTTTTTCTAAACACAATAATGGTCCTTAATGCAGATAAACTAAGGAAACAGGTTATTAACATAACCCCAAAAGACTTACCTTTCTGAAACAACAATGGTTTTCATATATGTATGAATAGACTTCATAACTGTAGCACTAATGACTCTGGATTACAATTATTTGGGTTTTTTTCAAGACTTATAGGCAGCTCTATGCAAATTGTAGTGATGATGGAAATTAAATATACATTAAAATACCGTTACTGAATAATTCTACCATAATAAGTAGCCTGCTTCATAATACATTATTATTCTCCTAATGGTTGAGCAAGTTGTATCACAGATGCATTCGATGAAGTAGCAACAGCAGTGGAGATAGCAGCATAAACATCATGCTCCACTGCCTGCCCCGTGCTAAAGAAATTACAGTGTGGGAGGAAGGAACATAACGTTGCAATTGCTGAGACTGACAGCCAAGGAAGTGATGAAGTCTTATGAAATCAACAGCATGTTTGGTACATACTCTCCAATTATGATGACAAGGTTTCACTAAAAGGTGGACCTGCTATCATTACACATAAACAGAGTTGTTAAAACAGTTTCTAAAAGAACAAGAGTAGCATATATAGTTTTAAATAGATAATAAAAGTTGCTTGATTCTAGAAGATCTTCTAATGTGGTCTCATCCTATCTCCTACCAGTATAAAGTTTGTGCAATATTTTTTTTTGTTTGGATTATTATTCTCATCTGCCTCCAAAATATTTCACAGCCCTTTCTTGTTAGAATGGCACACTGTCCTGATTCCACATGCTCTGCTGAGAGCTTGGCTGTTAATCACCATGTTTGTAGCACCATGTGTGCAATGCATGTGCCACTTCCAACTGTAGAGCAAATTTCTGGGAAGACCTGCTGGGGTTTTTTTTGTTTTTCTGGGCAGAATGCAGGATTTATAAAATATTGGGCTTTGTATAAGTGACCAGCTTCATTATAAGTCATGACAGAATGCAGCTTGCATTCATTTTCCTGTAAGCTGGTGCCTTGCACTGTTATGTAGGCTGGGCAAAGGGAGGAAAGATTACTTCTGCCTGGTGCCCTCAGTGGGTGTACTGAGAGTGGACGTGAACTGCAAAGCTGCTAGTGTGCAACACCCAGAAAGAAAATCTGTCAGCCCACAGCACAAGCAATTCAAGGAAAACCTGGTTTTGATTTTGTTCTTCTCTTTCACCTTATTTTATCAAAAGATTTTGCAAAGTACCTATAAGGAAATTATCTATGAAGATCCAACCCAAAGCTGTAGCTAATTTGGGGATCTCATCATAGGTGTGGCTGGAAGGCAATTCCCAATTTACTGTATTTGTACTATCTCAAGCAACCACATGGGCATAAACTTTGCAAAACCTTGTTGTTCTGGCTTGTTAGAAAACTTCTGAACTCATAATTGGTTAAAATCAACATACTTTTGTACCAATACTGTGATTTCTGTTTGCATTGCTTTTTCTTCTTTTGGGCTTCCAAGTGAAAAAAAATTTATTAAAAAAAAAACGAGGAGAAAAGCTAGAAGCACTTTCTTTCATTTGAGTTGTCTTTCATAAGTGTGAGGAGCCATGATTAAACACAGTATTCTGGGTCAGGTCTTACCTGTACCTTGCAGAGAGGTACAGTTTTTCCTTCTGGGTATTCCTCACTTGTTATGTTCTGGAACTGCATACAACTTCTTTAATGACTGTACACTTTGTTCAGGGGAACTATGATCAATTAGAACAACCAGTTCTTTGCTCTCCTTTTGTTTTCACTGAGATACTTAAAGAAAAAATTCCTGCTGATAATTTCCAAGATGCATTTCTGTACCATTACCTTTTATTCTGTTTCTATTATTAAGGTCTCCAGCATCACCTTGTTTTCAGTATGACTTTTCTTCTGTAATATCTTACAACTTTGTGTTGCCACATTTCTGCAGCATGTTTCCTTTTGAAGGTCATTACTACAGATATTAAATGAGACACATCTCAAGTATGATTCTGAACAAAACAACTCGCTTGTCTCTAGCCCAACAATTCAATTTTCATTTTCACCTCCCATGTAGGCAAGTCTGTGGCCACCTTTTTATACTTGTATCAGTCCTCTTCTTGTCTGGCTTTTTGCAGATCATTACTGCGCAAGTTTGACAATCCTTTTCAAAGGAGAGAGAAATTGTACTGATATCCTAACAAAACATTTTTTGTTCAAAATTCATCTTTTCATGCAGCTGTAGATTCTATTCCTATCCAAGTATTTATAACACATCCATTTCCAAAGTCCAAGAAACTAGTGGCAAGCGGAAAAATATACCCTTACATATAAAACCCCTCAGAGCATTACTGCATTTAAACAGTAGTATTCATTTCTTCATGTATGTAGTTTTGCAAAGCACTTATGGATTCTTCATACATAAGTTCCCAGAAAAGTAAGGGATTATTTATATTAAGTATTGTGTAAAACAGAAAGAAAATGTAATTAAATAGTGAGATATCTCAAGTAGTTTTGTTTAATGCTTGTTTATACAAAGCTACATGTAGAGTAGAGTAGTATTCATTTTAAAACCAGAGTTAAAATAAGTTGTTTCAAAGAACACTTCAAAAACAACATAAAAGCAAAATGAAAAGACTAAATTTTTTAGTCTATCTGTATTTTTAAGCTCCATGACAAAATTCATTAGTACCATTTTACAGCACAGAGAATAACTCTGCCACTGTTTTCTGTACAGTCCCAACTGAGAAACAGCTTTTTTCTCCTTTACTTGGTGACATTTTCTTTTTGGTTATTAAAAATAGAAAAGGACAGCTGCATACTTACATGTGCATTAACTTCATTAATTGTTAATCTTGAAAAGACATGCTGCTCACAGAGGGGGTAAGTTAATGCTGCAGACTGCCATTCAGTGACTATCACTGTTTCTTATGTTTGAAGTCATGCACATCAGGCAATACTTGCTTCTCTATAAATTGAGCCCATTCTCAGGGTGTCCCTTGATACAAGCAAGAGTTTAATTTATTTCTGAAAAAACACTCAAGTAAAGACAATAAACATGACTGGCATGGTTGTCTTGCTTGTGACCCTGAGCAAAAGGGATTGGGAAGCAGGTTTGCAGCATGTCTTGTAGGTCAGCATGTATGCTTCTCCTTAGAGGATGTTACCTCCCATCTTTTCCCTGAGGGCTCTTGCCTGGGGTGATGCTGTCCTGGCACATCCAGCCACGTGTCAAACATGAGCAGGATGTCTGTCCCCACCACCCTCGTGGTCAGCACTCCAGTGCACCTCTTTGCTGGTGCCCATTCTCCTGCACAGATATTTGTCAAAGCAGGGTTGGACAGGCAGTGACATTAGGAACCTGCAATGGCAGGCAGGGCAGAAAAAGAGCATGGCACTCTCTTGTAGATACTTATGTAGCTGTTAAAGGAGGATTTTTGTGTGGATTTCATTCAGGGTTATTTTTGTTAGCTGTGTCTCTGATCAGCCACTGCATATACCATTTCCAAACCTCTTTCACTCATTCACTTCTCAGCCGTTAGCTTTTGCCTGTGCTTTATCACTAAACTGAAATGCTTGATGTGCTTAGTATAGTCTTTATCAAAGAAACATGAGGAGGATAAACCTTGAAATTTTTCATTGCTTACATGACAGGAGAGTGGCAAATATCTCTAAGCTGCATTCCAGCCAAGGTAGAACTGAAATCCTCATCAAAAAGAGAAGATTTAGGCATGTGTGGTTGAACTTAGATAGCTAAGTGCAGCATGTCATCCTAAGAAACTCAACTCAGCTATCATTTCACTCTGGAAATGCTTGCAATCTCTAGCAGAGTTTCCTGGTTTCCAAGCTTTTAGCTGTCCACTTGTGTTTACCTGGACTGCCTGCTGGGGTTGTTCCACAAGGCAGAATACAATTAATCATCTAAAAATGATGAATCCTTTTCTAACAGCTATATTTTTAAAAATATATCTAAATAAAGAAACTATAAAAAATGAGCTGCAAGGGCAACACAATAGTTCCAGTACAAAATATAATTCCTGACAGATTTTTTTTTATGATGACCATAAAAACATGGCCAAGTTTTTGGAAACCAAGAGGTTTTAGCAGATGCTAAAAGGGAGCTGAGAACCTCCAGGTCCAGCTGTAATATTGCTGAATATAAGGGCATGTCTGTCTTGCACGTATTCAGGTTAATGTACAAGAATAAAAGAGGCAGCAGAACCTGACTTGAGTTCTTATGTGTGAACTCGGTGAAAGACCAGAGCACCTTCATCAGCACTGCTGGCATGAAGCTGGAGTCACAGCAGTGTAACTGTGTTCAGAATCTCAGCCATGCTATAAGAAATGTAACCAAATGCATACCAGAACTGAAATTCTCATTATTGAGTGCTACAATAGCAGTAGGAAACAAAGGAAGTGATGACTGTGAAATAATTGCTGAGGAAATAAGTGTCATTTTTTGTTATATAGATATATTATACAATGTTTTGCTATTAGTAGAAATGTATTTCTGTGTCTATACTTCTAGTACTGCATCTGCATTAACCATAGATGCTGCATAATCCAGAGATTCCCTTATTCTAACTACCTTTTATACATTAAAATGTCTCCAAATTTTTGTCCCTTTCTGCCTTCTATTCTTTCAAATAAAGACATTGAAATAGCTTCATACAAATATCATAACAAGGATCTGTGGAATTATTGTTTCAGTTGTTTCATAGACTACTGTAAAGTGATGTAAGATGTGGAAAATATATTTAAAGTGCTAGTTGTGTTCACAAAGAAACACCGTAATATTTTTTCAGTGAAAAATATGTTTCATGAAAAGCTAAAGTATTTTAAATACATAGATGTAAATTAATTTTTTTTCCTAAAAAAAAAAAGGTAGTTTTAGGAAGAAAAACAGATGATTTCCAAAAGTGTTGAAAGTTATTAAATAACTTTGATTTTTTTTCATTTAACGTACATAGATTTCCCCATTTATTTGACATTATTTTATAAAAAGACAAGCTTTTCACTTGCTGGAACTAAAAAACATATCTTAAAACAAAAGACAGAAGTCAAAATCCACCTTGAGCAGGAAAAGAAACCATTGTCCTCTAGACCCTAATATATTTTTAAAAATGAACTATGATTAGATAATTTAAAAAACCCTGTCTTTTTTATTTTCTTATTACCAACATCTACTGAGGAGTATAAATTATAAACAATGTCATTGACAGAAGGTTGAAAAGTACAGTCAAAAAAGGTATTAAATTTTCTGTGAAGAATGGTCTGTGTTTTAATACAAGGAACAGTTGGTGGTATTTGTGTCAGAAAGGACTTCGTGACTGGTTCTTAAAATCCAGTTTAAAGTTATTCACAAAAGAAACAGAACTTATAGCCAAGGTTGTGCCTCTTAATTCATGTTAGTAAAATTAGCAAAACCACATCCAGCTGGAGCAATGGGATATCGCTGCACCATAGTGCAGACACCTTTCTCACTTTGTGGATCCCTTAAGCTCGGTTGTGGGGAAATAAAAGGATATATCAAACTTGTTCTTCTGTCACTAAAAGTTCCTGCCAGTGCAAATCTCCCATCTGTGACCTGGCCTGGAATACAGGCAGTTCTAAAGCTCTGCCACTTGTGCATACTCAGCATGGCACAAGTGCTAGATCTGAAATGTGCAAGTCACGATATCTTGTGAGAAGAATGTAAGACTATATCAGCATATTTTTCTTCCCTTTATCAACATTTTTTTACACTATTTAGGACTAATTTTAAAAAATGATAGGGAGAGTTTAATAAACTTTTGACTGTAGAGTGAAAATCAGACAAAGTCAATCAGACTGAAGCATCCAGAAGAACCAAACTTGTAATCCCTGTTCTTTCGTTCATCTTCTCCACTAAGAATTTTGACTTTCTTTACTCTCATGAATTTGTCAATCCACAATAATACTGTGACATACCACACACATTAGCAGACAAGAAATAGCAGTAAGAGTATAAAAGTGGGACATCTTCTACAGTCACTTGAGATAAAACTGTTACCTAGTTTATGATTTGGATTTTAATTTCTCTTGGTCCAGCTGTATTTTAATCTATAATCCCAAAATAAAATTGGAATTTATTTTGTAAGAAACCAGTGTTATTTAATCTAATAAATTATTAGCATCCAGTTGTCATATAATATTTTCAGCAGCAGATCTTGAAGCTTTTTACAGGAGGGATGACTTTCATTTTACAAGTGGAGAAACTCGGGGAGTGAGACAGAAGAACCCTGACTTTAATATAGACATTGAAAAGCAAAAGAAAATTATGTTTTCAGGCAAAAAACCAATTTGTTCCAGGTAACTGCCTTGAATTTGAGAGCTCAATGTACAGCTGAATAAGAAAGGTACACTATCATTGGTAAAGCTTGGTTAAACTATTTTAGCTTATAAGGGAATCAAAATAGAGGGAAAAACAAGTACATAGGAAGCAAAATATTACACTACAAGAAGACTAATGCCAGTGAATATAGCAAGAGAGGAGTATTTTGAGCTTGGGTTCCTTATGGGGAATACTAAAAATGAGAAGGGCACAGATATTCCTTTCCCTGATTAATCACTGTACAGATTGCACATGGAAATCTGAGTCACTGAAGTTACATTGTTCACCCCTGCCAGTCCAAATGCACATACTGGTCTTTTTTGTCACCTCTGGATGGTGACAGAGAAAAAGTACCAACTTAACTGTCATAAACAAATTTTAGTTTGGTTGGGTGTGTTGTTTCACTGTTTTCCAAAAAGAATTCATTTAATTAATTCAGCCTCAAAGGTTTTTTATCTGAGTTTTTGTTATATAGTCATAATACTTTGTTCATATGCATATATAATACTTTAATATTCAAATGATTTGCAGAGGGAAAATGAGGTGTTCTATGCAAATTGAATTCATTATCCCTTACATATTGTGGGCAGTTTTTTACTTAAATATATAGCATATAAATAATTTTTGTTTTCTGCATGTATATTCATATTTTCTGTAGCTTTGAATGTATGCTTTGAATTATTCCATTAGGGTGATCTAGGAACTTGGATCTAAAAAAAGTGAATTGTTATTATTGACATGTGTTTACATGGTTTAGGATGGAATGCTCCACTCATGTAATTTTGTGTTACTTTATTTTTTGTGTACCAGACCTTAATGATAAAATAGGTGAATGGCACTGTCATAGTTGAAATGTGTCAAATATGCTTCATGCTGAATGCACTGAAGTGAGAAAGACCTCACTGATGACCAGCACTGTTACGTAAGGAAAGCTTTCAGCAAACATTCCTGGTCTTTTCACAGAATTCTTGCAGATTGAGAACTTTCTGTTATTCCAGGGACCAGCAAGGAAGGACAAAAACTATACAAATATGATCTTGAGTATATTTTGAATTGCTTTGCTCTTAAAGCTTGAACCCTTAGGGTAATTCACTCTGGGGTCTTGGCCAGTTCATATATTCACTGCTTGCTGGCAACCAAATGCTACTGAGTGTGCATTTCCCATTGTTTGCTTATTGCCTGTTATCATTCAGTATCAGACACCAAGGTGGCTGATGTCTGAAATGTTTCTTTCACATGAGACTTTTTATAAGGCCAAAGCCAGTGCATGGTATTTTGACAACTTCCTACTAGCATGTCTTATACACATTCTCTAAAGTCACATTAATTTATTTTGCATGCCAGTAGGAAAGATAAAAAAGAAAATTGAAAGACCTGGAAGGAAGAAATGAAGATTTCCTTTTTTTTGTTAAAGCAACTGACAGTGTAATTGACAAAGGAAATTTATGTGAGACGATACTCAGAAAAACAGAAATAAAAATTATCAAGGAAAACTGTTAGTGTAGTATCTGAAATTGAATGGGGAAGCAAGCCACAAACTTGATGGTTGATCCTGTCTTATTTATAGTGGTTTTCTTCCTCTTGCTCATACTGTTAGAACAAAGTAGCTGAGGCCACTGACAATCCCCAAAGAGGAGACTTTATACCAATAAGTTATGAATAAACCTTCCTTCAAAGTAACTATCAAAGCAAATATTCCTGAAACTGTGTTGGTCACTCTCCCTCTGCTTTAACTCATGCTGGAGCTTCTGAGAGAAGCAGTGGTTTTGGATATGACTGAATCCCTGAAGTTCCACTGAAATATGCTTCTGCCTGGTAGCCCTTTTTTTGAGACAGCATTTTTTACACATCATTTTGTTGAAAATAAACTGTATTTGATGGGGACATTATTAAGTCAATATATTTGATGTGTATGTGTGTCAGAAGAAGACAAGTAATTGCTTCATGCATGTTTCAAATTGCCATAAGCCATCACTGAGAAGTACGGTCCTTTCCTGTCAATGCGCTTTCCCATCCCTCCCTCTGGTGCCTGTTGTTCTGGCACAAACATTTATATGGCCACATAGGGAGCCACATCTGACAGCTGAGAATTTAAAATGAATTTAGGAAAAAAGAAATATGAGTGGCTCACAGAAGAGCGTTGCTTATCTGAGCAGAAAGAAACTCAGCTTCACGTTGCCTAGAAGTCTGATAACGGCTTTGCCAAACACAGACCTGGTGGCTAAAAGACTATTTCACACTTGAGCAGATGCCCAACCAATATTAATATTTACAAAGAAGAATGCAGCAGCCAGTAATGTGATTGACTACAGACCGAAATGCCTGATTGACCAACAGATAAATATGTTCTTAGAAGAAAGGGGAAGGTGAGAAAGGGGAATGATAATAGCGGGCAACATCAGAGGGACCCCCAGTGAATGGGGGCTTATATCAGGGATAAACAGGGATATGGAAGTCAGTATCCCCCCCAGCTCAACAGCTCTCTTTCTCTGAATGTTATCTGAGGATACCAAATAGAATAGAAATAGAACTGAGAATGTAAACCCACAGGTTAGGCAGTCATTTATAGTTTGCCCTGTGAATCATGGGAGGGAGATGTATTTGGGATGTGTTTCTGTAATGGGGAGTGATTGTCTTTCTTTTTGTCACTTCTGTCCTTTTAGAGCTTTTGCAAGTATGCTTTCAGCTTTTAATTTATTTTTTTTTCCTTTTTGTAACTCAAGCCTGCATCTGAGGTGAAGAAAATGGTTAAGAAAGAACAACTTAAAAGCTCTGAACATTCTTGACACTGAAATTCTCAGGTACTGTTCAGTGTCCTAGGTATTAAAAGAATAAGGTACCTCTGCTTTTAGCTACAAGGGCTAGAGTAGAAGCTAAAAGTTGGGTCTGCATTACAGAACTCTCTTCTAGAGATCAGCATTAACAAAGGAAACTTTCTGCCAGCACTAGTTAGGGGAAAGAAGCACCAAAGTCTTAAGGGAATTTACAAGAGCGACAATGTCCTGCCTTTGATCATTCCCCTAACACCTTTTTGTGGTGTATTGAGAGTATCAATAGATAAGTCTTACTGACTTTCAAAGCCCAAATTTATAATTTGGTGATGTTTAATATCAATTAACTATTTTTTTTTAGGGAAAATACTGCATCTAATAGGTAACTAATAAGCATTTCTCATGGTCATAAAAAAATAATTTCGTTCTTAAACGATAACCAGTCAAAAACAATGAGTCAAAAAAAGACAAGATCTGAGCTGAGCATGAGCCAACTACAGTTTGTAAAAGAATGACAAGCACATCTGCCAGATGTTGCCAAGATGTTACTGAAATAAAGCAATTGGGCCTATTCACTGTAACAAGTCAAGTTATGAAAGAAGCATTCTCTCTATAAAAGCTGTACTCATTTGTCATGCATACCAATGCATTTATTTCTGAGGTTCTCCTTCATGCATCTAAATTATTTTAAGTACTTACACTTTCAGATTTTGGGCAAGGGAAAAATATTTTTATAGGTAGAAAGAGAGAAAAATCAACCATTCTACTTATAAAATAGTTTTATATAAAGTTACTTTCATTCTAAAATAGCCAAATCACTCAGTCATACTGCTGCTAGTATAATATTCTTACTTTATTGCTATTGCTCTGCTGTTAATGGAGAGTCATATAGCACATGACCACTGAAGAATGTGATGATTTACCCAGAACTTAACATGGAAAATGTGAACCATATGATTGACTCTGGAATTTCTGCTGCCTGCTAGGAAATTGGCAGGTGACTTTACAATATTTCTTTAGCTGGGATAGACTTTTTAACTTTTCTTCTAGGATTTTGCAGAAGATTGCACAATCTGTTTGTTAAAAAGTGCTCTCTTCAAGGGTAATCAGGAGGTTTGACATCTTTGGCTGCAAAATACTGACCTAGTGATATAATCCAGCAATGGCTAAATCTGTCATGCGTAATACTTGGTGGGTGGATATTGGCGGTATTGGTGGTTGTCTGACTTTGAATCTTTTGCTACAGATTCATCTTGTCTTATCCATTGCAAACTTTCCTATTCCAAACTTTTCATTTTCTTCTTGTATGTCCAGCAGTGCATTAGTGTCATAGCCATCTCTAACTTCACAAATAAAAACACCATCTTCAATACTGGACCCTGTTTGCAGTTGGATATGAAAACCAGTGGCCTTTCCTGTCATCATGAGCTTATCTGCCTAGAAAAGACACTTTGCAGAATGACTTCAGAATTTTAAGATTAATCTATTTAATAAAAAACAGTGATCTCTTCATTGGTTTTACTGGAATGCAACAAATTCCTATGTCAGAATTTCCCTGTCTGTCTCCTATTTAATACTGTTTGGCCTAGTGCAAAACCGACCTGGAAAAGTAACAAATGAAAGATTGTGGCTTCGTTATTTGTTCAAAACAAGATTCAGGTGAAATATCTAATGAATCCAAGTTGGGCAGAGATTATTTATAATTTATTATTCTGTCATTCCATATAACAAAAATAGTTCCCTCTCTATATATTAATTAGTCTTTTTATGCCATGAATAATGTTAATATTTAAAATTCAGCTTGACTGGAAAGGAGCAAAGAAATTTTCCTCATTGATTTATTTCACTCATTCTACTACACCCTTTCTAGAATTTAGTTTAACATCAGGTGGTAGTAAATGTGACAGTAAAATATTTTTATGTTGTTGTGTTCTTTTTTTTTCTTTTGAGACAAAACACTTATCACTTACAGGCATGTGGCCCTAATCTGAATGATGAATTGGTTCATTCACTTCAAGTACCGTATAACCATTCACACACCATCAAGCTTAACACTATTAAAGGGTAATTTCCCCTGTGGGAACAATGCCCAATACAGATGCTGTCACTACACAGTGTCTTTTTATCTTTCCATGGCAGGTAAGGAGATTTAAATAAGAGGCTTCATCAAGAGTGCAATCACAGACATATTCTTCCTATTGAAATATCCATGAAATAGAAAGTAAACAGTCCTAAAAATCTTAGTACTCTGAAACATTACCAAGAAGACTACAGTGTACCATTCACACTTTGAAATTTGGTGTTGAAATCAAAGCATGGGAAATGCCTCATGAGCTTGGCAGTAGAGGACAGGAAATATTGTGTGATAATTTGCGTGTCCTATTAAATTCTGAATGTACTAAAAGAGTTCCAAGTAATCAAGGAGTATATTTTACCTCCATCTCTTGTAATCATCATGATTTCTTTTTCATTTTTTCATAATTTCTTTGGTTTATTATTATGGGTTTTATATTCTGTCAAACTTGATAATTAAGTCTGAGGTGGAGTTTTCTTTAGAACATAATCATTTGTTTTTGCTCAAACATTTGGACTAAAGTTCTATCTGCAGTAATTTTGCCTGGTTTCATCTAAAGATGAATTGCCAAGGGATGTCAATAAAAATATGCTTTCTGTGTAAAGTACAGAAAAGTTATAGAAATCATTCTTATTTTTTTTCTTCTTTTTGTCTTTAAGAAGAGGCAGTATTTTTTTACCTTATTTTCTCCATTAAATTGCTTTTCTTATAAGATCTTTTTGTTCATTCACACTAGAATGAACAGGAATTATTTTTTTAATTAATTTTGTTCAACTTAAGGTCACAGAGTATGTTGTCCTTGACGTAAATAGGATCAACAGTTACATCTAAAACTTGCCTGAAAATTTTTGCAGTTTTGGACTCACAGCTCAGAATCATCGTATTAGTGAAGCCAAACCAAGTTACATGCCCTGTAGATATGGATTTGAAGTTCTGTCAGCACGCAGAGCATATTTGCAAAACTGTTTTGATCAAGTATGAGTAACCCAAGTGCTATTCTTATGTCAGGGAAGTCTTCCTGAGATTCACAAGCCTCTCTGTGGCAGTCTCATTTGCAGGCCAACATGCTTGGCCTTCTTAAATCACATAAAATTCAGGTTCTGCTCAAAGTACTGAAGTTGGCTGTCCTTTTCCCCAAGAGTTCAGAATTTAGCACAGTAATAAGTCAAAGTCTCCTAGATGCTAATTCTCCATTATGCCTGAGGGAAGTTAACTTACTTCTTCCAAATGAATATTTTGTCCTGAAGTAATTTAAAATGAAAAGGAAATTATTTTCAGGTTTTTTGAAGCTATTCTACTTTGCATTGACTATTGTCAAGACCCAGTTGGGTCAAAAAACATGAAAGTGTGAGCATTTGGCTATCCATAGTAATGCATCACTCATCTCAAAGGAGAAAAAAAATAGGAAGTTCTGAATTTCAATCCTCATTTCTCAAAAACTTTTGCTATTATATGCTAAGCATTTTTTTGATCAAGCTTTTCATTCAAGAAGTGGTTTGAAATTTTATACCCGATGAAACCCAATTTGAACGCTGATTATTTTTTTTTTTTTTTTTTTCTTCTTGAAGCAGTTTGAGGCCACACAGCACAAGGACTCCTCCACAAAATTTTGCTCCATGGAAATTTCTATGCTGAGCTTTTCAGTTTTTCCCGTAAGTGCAAACTGTCTAGAGCAGAGCTTGTCAAGAGCACTTAGATATTTCTCACACTCTATATTCAGTTATTAGTATTGTTTGTTTGGCACCTTCATAATGGGTGAAATTCATCCATGGCCAGAAGGATAGCCAAGGACTGCACACCACTTAATTCATGTGTAGGCCTGCATGTTAGCCTTAAAATAGACATTTAATGGGACATGGCCTTCCTTCTCCCCTCCTCCCCCATCCCCCAGAACAGAGTTAGATGTAAATTGTGATAACTAAAATTAGTAGTGAAGTTTTCTTGACAAACTGCATGGAGTTAAACCCACATAAACTCTTACTGCTAGGTCCTAGGAGTGGATTTAGCTTTGATTTTTGATAAATAGGACCGAGTGTAATAGTCAGGAAGTGCCTTGTAAATTTGCCAACCATAAAGGTACAGTTTTAACCTACAGCTCTAGTGGTAAGAGCCCACACAGTGGTAAGAGTCCTGGGCAGGTCTCAAAGTGAATTCATGTGTTGAGCTGAGCTCTTAAGAACAGGATTTTCTTCTAAAACTGGAAATACTATTAATATGCCACTGAAAATGTCAGGGGTTTAGAGCTATCCTATCAGAGCTCTTAAAAGTAATCTTTTTTATAAATAAAGTAAAATTAGACATAAAAGATAATCATTTACCATTGAAGTGTGATATTAAGTGCTCAAACTTATGATAATGAAAGTGTTCCCACAGTAGCCATAATCTGTCATCAGATTTCACAGGTGACTTCTCTCTAAGCTTTCAGTTTTGTGTAAATCTTCCAGTCTTGGTGAAAGGTAATAAAAACTCTACATATATTAGATGAGTAAGTCATCAGTGTGAGATTAGTTGAGGATTTTTTTCTGTTATTGTATATTTATTATAGCTAATTTTACTTAGATTCTAAAGATTAAATCATAAAACACAATAGGTTTTATCTTACATTCACTCTGTCTATAAGATAATTTTGAGAGACCAGGTGAAGTTCATTCATGAGTTTAACATATCTATGTTCCAGACTAAAGGTCCTGTGTAGCCTCTAAAAATAAGGACTTTTCACCATATGAATCAATGTGGAAAAAATTGCATTTTAAGCAAAGTCATGTACAACACACATGCTGCAAAAATTATGAATCAAACTGCAAATAATATTGTTGAATTAGATATAATTTCTTCTTCAGATACAAATAAAAATAACCTTTGTTCTCATTGCTATTATCTTCCTGAATCATCCAATATAATGTCCATTCAAAACCCTGCTGCCCTCCTATTTTCATTTTTTAAATCCACTAGAAACATGAAATTTATTTACTTATTATTTTCTTTTCACTATTTTACATCATAATTTTGCTAACAATTTTGCTGCAAATTTTTGAAGATGTTCTTGAAAAAAAATGTGTTTTTAAAGACATTTGTTGAAGTTCTCAATAAATATAAAGTATTTACAAAATGTTTATTGCTTATGCAGGAGTTAGTTTTGTTTATGGCTATATCATTGTAAATGAACTGATTTAATTAATTGGATCATTTCATTAATTCAATATCCTGTATCAAGTAGAATTGAGTTTGGGTTTTTAAGTACTTTTGAAAAAAAAGGAAAGTATGAAGATAAAATACCCTCAAGAACTTTGTTTTCACTAAAATTGCATCACAGAAAGACTCAAGATTTTGGAGTTGTTTGTTTGATTTTTTAAATTGGTTTAGGTTTTTACTTAAATCAACAAAGAGGCTTTATTTTATAGCGCTAGCAAGGGAATTAATAAAACTCAAATCAGTTCACTTCTTTTATGCATATTTTCTGAAACAGCAGTAAAAGATAGCAGATTTCATCCTTCTTGATTGAGGTGGTGCATATTGAACACATATAAAGTGTTGGTTATGGTTTTTTTTCCCAAATGATCATTTTTATATCAGCTTCAACTCTTCTCTACATGTCTTGCATCCAGCTATAACCATTGTACTCCAGAGCTAAGATTTTCCATTATTCATTTCAACACAGTAGTTACTAAAATAGCTAACTGCAGCAGTCTATGCATATGTTCACAACTTTTTACATTTTGCAGTAAAAATAAACTGAATTTAAAAAAAATTTTCTTTGAGACACTGTCAGAATAAAGTCGCTGAGTGAGGAAATTCATTCGTGCATCTGACACTGTGCATACAGGAAACCAGGTATTTGACCAAAGAAAGAATTATTTGGGTTGAAAGGGACCTTCAAAGGCCATTCAGTCCAACCCCACCCTGCAATGAAGGTTGGACATCTTCAACTACATTGAATTGCTCAGTCCCATCCAGCCTGACCCTAAATGTTTCCAGGGATTGGGCATCCACCATCTCTCTGTGCAACATGTTCCAATGCCTCATCACCGGTATTGCGAAAACTTCCTCTGTTATATCTAGTCTGAATTTACCCTTTTATAGCTTAAAATCATTATTCCTTGTCAAATTGCAACAGGCCTTGCTAAAAAGCCTCTCTTCATCTATCCTGTAGTCCCTTTAGGACTGGAAGGCTGCAAAAGTTCTCCCTAGAAACTTCAGTTCTCTAGGCTGAACAACCCTAACTCTCTCAGCCTGATTTCCTAGGAGAGGTGCTGCATCCCTCTGATCATCCTTGAGGCCTGCTCTGGACTTGCTCCAGTAGGTCCATGTTCTTCATCTGCTGGGTGCCCCCAGAGCTGGGCATAGCACTCCAGGTGGGGTCTCACCAGAGCAGAGGGGCACAATTCCCTTCCTGGCCCTACTGCCCATGCTGCTTTGGATGCAACCCACGATACTGTTGACTTTCTGAGCTACAAGCATGTTACGATCCAATGAGAGATGCCTCTGCCTGAATTAAGATGCACTTGAGTCCATATGCCAAAGTCAATAATACAGATTTTAGGTAACAGTAAATCTGAAGCAGAGAGACAGAAATAAAAAGAAAAGGGGGTGGGNAAAGTCAATAATACAGATTTTAGTTAACAGTAAATGTGAAGCAGAGAAACAGAAATAAAAAGAAAAGGGGGTGGGGGGGGGAGGGGGGGGAGAGAGAGAGAGAGAGAGAGAGAGAGAGAAAGAGAGAGGGAAAGATCAAACAGAAGATAGTCACCACCCATAGATCCAGCATCATCCTGTTGGCCCTTCTGCACCCTTCTTCACCACTTCTTGGTGGTGAGGGTCCCAAGGTGGTTAAAAACTTATTACTATCTACACAGTCCTCTTATTCTACTGATAAAATGATTTCCTCTCTTCTAATGATAATTAGTCCCATGCTCAATCTTTCTCTCCTTTTGGGTTGGTGGGCCATGAGTTGGCTGCCACAATCTCCCCCTGCCAGAACTTTTACCCTGTCCGAGCTGACTTCAACACAATTGCTGAGTTGGTTTGCCCTGTGGCCTGCAAATTCTGCATTCTCTTTGTCCATTGTTAGTGACACATCCTTCTCCCCAAGTCTCCCCATCCTTCTGCCCCTCAGTCTGAGGTAACATCTTATCTTTATCTTATCTCAAGTTCCTCCTGTGGTGGTTTATCTAACAGTCCAAGCTCCAGGTACCCATGGAGACTTATGTGGCGGGAGGCTTCACTGGTCATTGGTGGTCAGAGATACCATCTGTGCCATAACTTGTGGTGATTTTTGATTGCACATGTGATATGCATATGAGAAGTTGCTTCTTTACACAGTTTGCCCCTGTGGGAATCCTTTTCCAGATGCATTACCCAGGAGGTGCCGACCATAACTTCCTGCATCAGGCCTGGAGTCAGCGCCATCCTGCCACTCCATCCTGTGCTTATCTCATGGCAAAGTCCTTCTGCAATAACAGCACTTGAATATGATTTCTTTTATTTTAAGATTGTTGTACAAATATTTGAGAAAATAAGTGTAAACAAAAATTGAAATATAGATAAGTAGAATATAATTATTTTAGGCTTTTAATGTTTCTAGTGTGGTATTTTTATCTGATGCAGGAGATAGTGCTAAAAAAAATCTTTAAATATTTATATTATTCAGACTGCACTTTATGAATATCTGCAGCAATTTAGGTAAATACATGGTTACAATTTTCGACCAATAGTTTTTGGCCACTGGATTATTTACTGTGGTGTTTGGCCTAATTTTTTCGCTGACTGGAGCTCTGTTACTCAATTATTGTTTGACCAGGAAGTCAGAGAAAAATTCTTCTGGTTTCTATATTGGTTGTTGTAACTGATAGAAGCAGGTTTTGACTTCCGGGAATTAAGTTTATAAGCTTCTAGTTAATTTTCCATGCATATTTTCTAGCAATTGATAGGGATTCTTTTATTAGCTGCTTCTCTCAGGAAATGTTGACTAAAATCTGTACAGAGAGCAACACAGATGAGGAATAAATACAGTCAAAATAAATGTAATATTCCTTCCTTATCAGAGAAATGTCTTTCAGATATTCTTTCAAGTCTATTAGACTTGGGAGTCTAGTAGCCACCTGTGCTAGTTTTGGCTGGAGTAGAGTTAATTTTCCTCTCAGTGACTTGAACGGTGTTTGGGATTTGGGCTGATCAGAGGATTAATAGCAGAGAGATGGTTTTGTTACTGCTGGGCAGGGCTTACACAGAGCCAAGGCCTTTTCTGCTTTTCACACTGCCACACTGCTGAGAGGACTGGGGGTGTGTGGGAGGGTGGGAGGAGACACAGCCAGGATAGGTGACCCAAACTGACCAAAGGGATATCCCAGACCAGGTGACATCATGCTCACTGTATAAAGTGGGGGGGAAGAAAGAGGAAGCAGTGTGGACATTGGAAACAATGGCATTTGTCTTCCTGAGTCACTGTTACCTGTGATGGAGTCCTACTTTCCTGGAGGTGGCTGAACACCTGCCTGCCCATGGGAAGCAGGGAATTAATTCCTTGTTTTGCTTCGCTCGTGTACACAGCTTTTACTTTCCCTACTGAACTGTCTGTATCTCATCCCATGAGTTCTCTGGCTTTTACCTTCCCAATTCTCTCCTGGATCCTGCTCGTGGGGTAGTGAGCAAGTGGCTGCATGGTACCTGGCTGCTGGCTGGGGTTAAACCATGACACCACCATAGTAGAGTGATGAGTAAGTCCAGGTAAAGGGCTAGCTCACTTTCTAACTTTCTATGAGAGATGCAGCCATACAAGAACATTAAAGGAAAAAGAAGTGGGAAGTTCAATGTTTACTGGAACTGCCTGGAGGAGAAGTGCTACCTGGGAGCTGTTTGGCGAACTGAGCAGTGGAGAGGGCAACAGGACATATCTTTGCAGAGGAGAATGAGTTGGAGAGGACTGAGATGAAGTGACTCACTTCAGCCTCTCCTAGTTGGGGAACCAAGGGGAGGTCCTGGAACAGGCAGAAGCAGGAGAGACAGGTTGTAAGTCAGTGATTTTTTTTTAGTGGACTTTTTATGTGTGGACTTGGCAGTGTCAGGTTAGTAGTTAGACCTGATGATCTTAAAGTTTTTTCCCAATCTAAATAATCCTATGATTCTATGTGCACAGTGGAGCAAATATACTTTCTCTGAGTTTTTAAGAACTATTCTGCACTCCTGGAAAATAGGTAGTTTCAGATAGACTGAACTACTTGAATGTCTTTGGTGCTATTCTGGAATGGCTGAGGAGGTACAGTGAAAAGTGTGGCAGCACAAAGGGCAATAAGGAGATGTTTTTTGAATTAGAAATGTAGCTAAATTTATCCAATAATCCCTGATGTTCAAAATTAAACAAATATGTAGATCCTTTTGTATATATTTTAAAATTCTACTGGGTTTCAGCAGGCAGAAAATTCTGAGAGGAAAACCTCCCCTCTAGCAGAACTGTTACTTCTGTTAATAACACATTACTGAGAAAGAAGTGCAGAGCCATATAAAGAATTCTTTGTGAAGGAGGATTTGTTAATTTTTAAAAGGAGAGGTGTGGGAGAAACTTGTGTTTCGATTAAAGTCATTGTGAATTTAGGTGATTCAGTACAGCATACAGAGCTCAGTGCTGTAAGATGCTGAACCTCAGGGCTGTGATCCAAAAAAGCATTTAAATACTTGCCTATTGTCATGCTCCTGAATAATCTTATAGGAGGAAATGGATCTTTTTATATTCTTGAAGGTGTATTTCAGTGTGCTTTTCTGAAATTGATCCTTAGTACATTGTGGTTTTGAGCCCATGAGAGGCAGGGACTACCAATAAAGAACTAAGTACAAAGCAACCAACAAAAAATAACATCTTGATATATGAAGTGGCAGCGAAGGAAATGGGCAGGAAAGGGACTTGAAGACTACTGAGTACTTCAAACAAAATGCTTTAGTTTCTTAGTCATAGGGTGTGTTATATTTGAAGAAGCCAAGATTGTAAACTAGATTAGATATTGATGTTAATCATGTTACTGAAAATCAGAGTAACAATACTGAAATGACTGTCTGATTAGCTACTCAGTTTTATAATTGCATGCTGCAAAGTCAGAGTAGTTCCATAATGCCAGCTGACTCTCAATTTAACATATTCATGTAATCGTTTGAGGTATGAAGTGAAATGCTAGATACAACAATAGAAAGAAGGTATGTAAATCTATTTAAGAAGGTGATCATGTTTCTGAAAGAGAAAGAGGAGGGAAATCACTGCAGCTGTGTGTTAAATATATGGGTTGAATAAAATGAAGTAGAAAGTTGCTTCTTTTTTCCACTCCGCATAATGTAAGTACAAGCCCTGTAGGATTGTTGTCTCTCTTTGACTCTTGATTATTCATGGATTTCTCTAGATGGACTGTAGAAATGGGACACAACATCCTGGGATGATGGCTAAAACAAAAGAAAAGCAGGATGTTATTGTTAGACAAATCTTTATTTTCCTTTGTGTATTGCTTTGTTTTGTTTTTACCATTCTCATATAAAATATTGCATCTTCTTAGGTTCCTTTGAGTTACAAAACTGCATTGTCCAAAAGACCACTGGGATGTTCGTATTGCTTCTGCATTCTTTGTAATTGTAATTGCATTTCTAACTCATAATTCTGAACAACAAAATGCTAAGTGAATCAAAAATCTTGCAATTCTGTTCAAGTGACCCAAGGTAGAATTGTCTGAGTTTTGGTACTGGCAAAGGCAGTTAACTGATGCTGGTGGTGTCTTGATAAACTGTAGGGATAATCTAGTTTTCATAAGATATTTAGACACCCAACCTGTTTGGATGCTTTCAGGATTTGTAGCAAACACACAACTGCCACTGAATCCGCACTCTACATTTTCATTTAGATCCTTAAACATCTTTGAAATTTTTCCCTTTGGTCCAGTCCAACACTCCTTAAACTCCATAGATATTTCTGTCATCTTTAGATAGTGTCCTAAATTAAGATTGTGACGTTTATATGATGTCAGCATAGCATCATTTCACTTCACAGCTGGAGATTTGAAATAAATCTTCAAAACTGAAAATGCTTGTACAGATTTAGTGGCTGCCACTTAATTTTCATATTCATATTCTGCTTAAGACTTCAAAGCAAAAATGATATATGGAGGGAATAAGAGCCTAGATCTGATTTTCAGGCATGTGAATTGCGGAGCAGTGCCTGCCAAGAGGCTGGTGGGCCACTCCCCCTGCCGTGGCAGAGTGCCTCTTTACCCATAACTTCATAACCTCCTTTTCCCTGCCAGCCTGTGCAGTAGGATGTGTGCAACTGAATTCTGAGCTTGCCCCAAGTCTGGGTAACAACTGACAGTAAGAAGTGCAGTGAAATCATTATCGGATAATAAAATCCAAAACCCTAAAGACTGTCAGCAGTGAGTGATCTCTCTGTTATCCCAGATTTAAATACTCCTCTTTCTGTCCAGGGCTTCTGCAGAGTTGACATCTGCAGAGCACAGTATCAGTAGACTGTTCAGGGAAAGTTAATTAAGAGCTTCCAAAAAAACATTAAAACCTAAGTCCTTGGAATATTTTTATGCAAGTGAAGAGCTTGAAAATTGTACAGTAGTATTTCCCTTATACATAAAAATCTAATTTATCATAATAAACTTCTTGCAGTGTAATAGCAAAGTAGTTAATTTAAATTTGCATACAAGGATTTCCAGTGCAGCATCATGCATACTTTGTTATCTGGATTCTGAGGCAGGCAGTGAAGTTATTCTTGCTGTAAACTTTTTTAGGAGTGAATATTTTGAGGACCAGACCTTCAATTTGTGTACCAGTTGGGTATAGTTTTGTTGCCTACAAGGAAATGACATCAAATTTTGCCAGATGAGACTTCAAATCATGTTTTTCTAAATGGTATCTGATCAGTTTTCTGTGTAAAGCAGTGCTTTCTTAATACTTTTTCTCTCCTGCTTTATATTAGGGCCCCCCCAGCGAACCGTTTCCCCCAAACAAGACCATGAAGAAAGGAAGCACGACAAAGTTTTGGACAAGGGCAGTGAAAGTGGGACTTCCTGTAACGAGTTGTCCACCTCGAGCTGTGACAGCCACTCAGAAGCGAGCACCCCTCAAGAAAATGCCACCAGCACTCAGCCATCCACAGCCCACCAGCCAAATACGCTGACGTTGGATCGTCCGTCCAAGAAGGCGCCGGTGCAGTGGATGCCACCACCAGACAAACGCAGGAACAGTGAACTCTTTCAAACTCTCATTAGCAAGTCCAGAGAAACAAATCTCTCCAAAAAGAAGGTGTGTGAGAAGCTGAGTGTTGAGGAAGAAATGAGAAAATGTATTCAAGATTTTAAAAAAATCCACATTCCAGATTACTTTCCAGAGCGCAAACGTCCCTGGCAGTCTGAACTCTTACAGAAATATGGGTTATAGTAATCAACTCTTTCCTGACGTATCTCTGAGGCATTTGATGTTTGTTACATTGCCTCAAACTTACTGATGTCCTCCTCCTGGCCGACTCTGCCATCAGAGCTATTCCTGCTGCTTATTTCTTTCTGTGAACAGTGGATGTTGGATAGTACATGTTTTTCTTTAAAAAAATACATATATATAAAGATAGAAACTTATAAAATGCAAACTGTGTCTCATCTAAACCACTTCATAATAGCAAAGAAAAAAATTGCATGGTCAAGAAAGGTGGTTTTCGAACCACAGTCAGTTGAGCTTCATTATTGTTTTGGAACTTAAAAAATTAATATCTCAATCATCAGTTAACACCTCATTTTATGTCACCATTAAAAATTACTCAGACTTGCTAAGGATGAAGAGAAACAGGGTTTAAAATTCAATTGAACAGGTTTTGGAACTAATTCCCAACATTCTCTCAATGTTAATGCAATAAAGCAAATACCTATTTTGCATGAGCACAATATTACAAATAAATCACACAAGAACAAGAGGTTGTCTGTTGCTTGAAGAATTACTTGTTTGATAACAAGCCTATAAACATAAAATGTCTAAGGGATTGAATTTACTTTGTTCTCAATCTGTGATTTTTTTGTGTGTACAGTGTTCTGTATGTAAGGATGGTGTAAATATGCCTTTATATTGTTTTATTATTGCACCAACAACATTCATCTATTAGTGCTTGTCAGGATTATTTCTGTGAAATGCAAATTTATGGCAGATTGTGAAAACTGGTTTGATGGTCTGAAAGTTTTTGTTATGTTAGTCGCTAAAAATGGAGAAAAATAAAAGAGACTTTAATGTATTTATTAAAAGAACCATCTGGTAGATTTTTCTTGGCTGTTGTTATCGCCTCTCCTTTTTAAATAGAATCAAGCAAGTCTTTACTTTTTGTTCAATATTTTCATAACTAGTCTACTGGAAATAAAAAACAAAACAAAAACATATTTCAAGAGTGGGAAAAAATATTTAGGGTAGTGCCTTTTAATTGGAACTTCCATACAGACCATAAGAGAAAGAGAGTTATGCTAAGAAGCAGCAGAGGATGAACTAAAAAATTGAGTGGTTTTACTAGCAGAGCAGAAAGCAGTTCCAATTTGACAAGTTCACAAAAATCAGCTTAGAAGTAGAAGATTTAAAATACCACAGCAGACTGTGCTACATTTACAAATGAAAAGTTTCTGTGAATAGTCAGCTCTGTATGGCAAACTTGTTATCTCAGCCCAGATATAGGAAAATAAATTCCTTTCTCATTACAGGAACACCAGGAAGACGACTGTGGTTCAGACAGCCACAGCTGAAATGGGTAAGGATTGCTGGAGTTCACAAAAGAACTGCTGAGTTCTTACAGATTTCAAATTATTACTGTGAGCACACAAATGTACACATACACATTTAGAAGGGTTAATCTCCATACATGTTCTATAGCACTAACTGCACAGTTGTATCAGAAGAGATATTTTACATCTTATGGTAATTTTAAATCGTTTGGCTAAAGTAAAGACTTCTTGTTTTATCATTTCCAGGGTTATTCCTGGTACCTGTATTAGTTTTTAGTCCTCTAAAAGGCCACTTTAAAAAATTTATAATGGTTTTTTAGAAGCAGCTTATTTACCGATTCTTTTCTTAACCTGTTTAGAACTAGTTGTTCTCCTATTCAGTTAATTAGATGGCTTCAACATATTTTGACAACATTTTAATAACTTGAAGGACCGTACCTGGGATAAGTCTACTCTGAACTGATGCAGACCAGTATGAGATCATTTGGCATCTCAGGTTTGCCTTTACATTCTTTGCTTACTTCTTCCTAGTCCAAAAGACCCATTCTTCCTTTTGAAAGTTTAATGCTTCTTAGACAAGTTTAGCATTTACTTTCTATCTTTTCTAATCTTTGATTTCCCAGTGTCTACTGATGAAATTTCCAACTGTTTAACCATGACTTATCCTCCAATAGATAAAATTCTACTTAGTCCTTAGTCCAAAGTTAGACTGATACTGAGAGCTTAGTTCCATCTAAGATTATACATTTTAGATGCAGACAGCATCTTGAGCATTCCTAGTAAACCTTGCTGTTGAATTTGAGGTTTGTTTTGCCTTCCTATTTATTCTCAGTATTCCAGGAAATAACTGCCTGGGCTATGCTTAGGTGATTTTTTGATCTGTCTATTGGTTTTAATTTGTCAGTATGTAAATATTTTTATGAACTGTTTTTTGCTTTTATTACTCTGTCTGAAATTTCTCAAAATATTTTGATTCATTCTTGAGGAGAACAGAGTATTATGTTGATATGTATTTTAATACATGAGTACTGTAAGATTTTGGTAACCTTAGCCACTTTCCATGTGTTCATGAAGCATTTGAGTAATGTGGCAGACGAATGACATGTGGTTACTTAGTAACCACAGTGACATCGTAAGACAAAGTTATTTGATTTTGGAATTAGACAGTGTACACTGCCCTTCTTTCAGAGTGAAGAATTCCAATGTGTTGTAGTCAGAGAAAGAGGGGAGAAACCACAGGTCATGTGAATCTCTCACTTGTATTTTCTAATTCCTGTCACGCTTTTCATCCAGTTCCCCCAGTCAGAGCTCCAACCCTATCCATATAGTTAGTACTCTACAGTTTTCAGACAATTATGGAGAAGACAAGCTGAGACATTCAGTGGAGCAGGGGAGCTTGGGGATGTTGAGATGGCTATGGTTGGTTGGGAGCTCCCAGGTGTTACAAGAGTATATATACTAGAAGTACTTGGAAGGTTGATTGCTTCCTGTTGTCTTACAGTCTTCTTATTTTCCCATGATGGTGCTTTTTCTTCTTTCATTTTAGTCTCCTTTTTATCTTCTTTTCTGTTATTCTCTTTGTTATGCTCTGGAATAGTCTACCATGGGAATCTATGCCTTTCATTGGGATTCAACAGAGGCTGTCCAAATATCCACTCCATTTGAAGCTTATGAAGATAATGTTTTTCTGGAAAAAAAACTCTGAAAACAAATACAAATACTGATATTGGTCAATCTTCAATTTATAATAATAGAATGGTTTGGGTTGAAAGGGACCTTTTAAAGGTCTTCTTGTTCAACCCTCCTGCAATGATCATAGACATCTTCAAATAAGTTAGGTTGCTCAGAGACCTGCTCTGGATCCTCACCACACTCATCATAAAAAATATCTTACTCATAACTAATCCAAATCTACCCTCTTAGCTTAAATCCATTAAGCTTTTTCCTTTCACAGCAGACCCCACTAAATATTTGTCCACACCTTTCTTATAATCTTATATTTTCTTATCATATCTATGTCTCTTCAGTTCAGAGGGGAGGATGTTGTGGGGACTGTGTCAAAGGCCTTACATAAGTACAGATAGATCTGAAGCTCTTCCCTGTCCACTGATGCAGTCACTCCATCATAGCAGACCAGACCAGCAATCCAGAACTGGATTGTTCAGGCAGGACTTTCCCTTGGTGAAGCTGTGCTGGCTGTTTGCAATAGCTTTTAAGGGAATCTGTCCCATGATCTTCCCAGACACAGAGGTGAGGCTGACATGTTCCTCTTTTACATCCTTTTCAAAGATGGGTGAAAATTTTGTTTAGTGTAATTAAAGACTAGGTAGGTTTTAGTGAATAATTTAGTGGTAGGTTTAAGTGATAGTTGCTTTGATAAAATTTATTTTAAAATTTAAATAAGGAAAAAAATACAAAGTAATTTAACATGTAAATTAAGCAAGCATGTTTCTGGGAGGAAAGCAAATCTTAGAAAATAGGATTCTTTCTTTTTCAGATTTTCTTCCTAAATCAACAGAATCCCTTAGATTATGGTCTTACTGAGAATTCAACATGGAATACATATCCCATTATGCTTTTCCAATTAGTTAAATTCTTAATATTTAACATGTTCAGAAATATAGAATAGTACAGTTTAGATTAAAGATTTGAAACTGATAAAATCTTCATTTATAAGTAATCTCCCAGTTGAGCTAATATTTCATCAGAATAATAAATTAAAATCTGATGCCAAAGTAATGTTATTATTGCCCATATTTATTCACTATCCAAGTAAATTTGAAGCCCTCATCATAGATGTTACATGCACCAGTTTTTATTGTTCTAACTGAATAATGGGGACTACAGATATAGTTTTGCCATACTGTGATGTTTGCGCCTTAAAATGTGTGAACAAAGATCAGAATGACATGCTGGACTAGTCTATTACTGAAGGATTATTCCATTAACAAACATTTTTAAGTCTCAGAAAAATTGAAATTAATTCTAAAATAGAATTTTAGAATTCACTTTGATTTTCCTTAAATGAATAAAATATAAATTGCAGAAAATGCATAATTTTATGGCCTCCTGTAAAAAAAATAGTGCTTGCGCAATATTGTTTGACTTTCTAATGCTGTCTTTGTTTAAGTAATTATATTTAAAAATATACTTCCTACTGGAGGTAGAAAACCCAAATTAGCAAGAGAGGGCAATGTTGGTTTCCTTTCACAAGTGACTCATGTCCTGAACTAGGCTCTTTGGGATGCTCAGAAATTATCAGGAAATCTTCAGGTTTCTGCAGGATTGCACCACTGGTATGTGGCTCATCATGAAAATAACATTCACACATTACTTCAGCTTGTGTATTACAGGCCAGCAAGTAGTTTCTCATTTTCCATGATCTCTTATCTAGAGGACATTTTCAGCCTGCTTCATATTTTCTACTCTGCCTCTCTCTTTTTCTTTGTTACCATGGACATCCATACAGTAAATTTCATTCAGGAGCTTATCCTTTCCTTTCCTGAAAACACATATTCAAATTCAGAAGAGACTAGACTGCACTGGAAACTGGTGGAGGAAGCTGGACACACTGGCAATGTTACTGGTTTGAATAACTTCAGCACTGCTGGCAAGAAGACACCATAAAGCACAAGCTGCTAGGCAAGGTAACATTGCCCTACAGCCTGTGCTCTGTTTCAGACTGCTAGGTGGCACATTCCTTTAGCAAAGACCAGTCCTCCAGTGAAACAAGCCACAAAGACATTATTCACTGATGAATGAACCATTGATATCCTGTTGGCCACCTACACCTGCTGTGTGTTGGTACTGCAGCTAAATTGGACACCCCAGCTCAGGGATGGTGGTGCTGGGCTGCACAAGGCTGGTGTAGGTAAGAGCTGTGAGAGCTCCTCCTCACACTGCACACCCATTCATGGGGATATACAACTTGTTGCAGGCTGCTGTAGTCGGTACTTGCCTTCACACCAGAACACCTTGCATCACTATCTGACAGGGATTTTGTTTTATTCTGGTGGATCATTACGGTTTGCACAGAAAACAGCCATTCAGTGGAACCAAATCCCAGTATTCTTTTGTGTGGAACCATAGCAGAAGATGGCAATCTCTCCTGGTTTAGCACACTCCTCCTTCTTTGAAATTGGGCTTGCGACAGCATGAAATGGGGTGCTGAGAAAACAGAGTACAAATGGTGCCCAGAAGAGAAACTCAGCACTGACTGTGTTCCCATCTGTTTGAAGCCTGGCACCCTGGCAATCCTCAGCTGCAGGCATTAGATTGTGTAAGGCACACTGGGGAAAAGCACAAATGGACTCAATACAGTTAGTGATGAATATAACAGAAAAAGTAATTGAGAATTTTCTCTCCCCTAAGGACTCTTCCTCTTGTTACTGGGCCATCTCTTCTCCTCAGATTATAAGAAAAAGAAACTACAAAAGAAAACATAATAGACCAGATGGATATAGTGGGAATATCCATGTCTCTATGTTGTATTGTCTTTTAAAATTTCTGTTTCTTCACCATGTTAATGTTACTTTATGTTCTTTTATATACATAAAAGGGAAATGTAGATGTAGCTTCATGGAATTAGTTTTAAGACCCTAGTTCAAATAATTCTTCATAGACAGATGAAGTTCTAACAGTGAGCATGTTAAGTGGTTCAATTGCAGTGCAGTGTAATTCTTAGCAAGCAGTCATCCCAGAACAAATGGCTACCAGTAACAAGAAGTAAATTAAATTTACATAAAAGGAATGGAAATCATAAATAGGCAATAAATAATCTTTCCAAATTCCAAAGCAACATTTAATTCTGAAATGCTATCACTTTACCTCTTATCTGCTTACCATGCATGCAGTTCATTATTTCAATACACATCAATTGATTACATGCTCCAAACTTAGATTCCTCCTGATATATTGCTAAAAGATTGTTTTCTTCATAGATATATACTGTACAAAGTAAATGTAAAGTTTTGACATCAGGCAACACCTGATGCAGTATTTTTTGTCTCTACTGGATTGCTATTGTGTCCTAGGAGGAATTGTGAAAACTATCAATCAATGACCTCTAAAAGCTTTATTTGCTGTTTCTCTTCACTTTTAGGTGAATTGTTTGTTTCATATGGTGTCATTTTTCCATTGAAGGTAGCATTTGATTCAATGCAGCACAAAATAGTCACTGACATTGTGGCCCTGAATTGTTCTGATTTATACCTATCCCTGATTTAAATTACATTAGGAAGCTTCTGACACGAGCGTGCTGAGTGATTGAACACCTGCCAAACAGTCGAGAAATGAGCTTAAAGAAGAGAGGGATGAAAGTAGTCCTCCATGCCACTGCAGACTTGGAGGCATCCCAAAGGATTGAAAGCCCCAGCCCCTCCAGGACATGTCATGTGATGCTTCAATCTCTGTAGCAGGTGGGGTAAGGGGCCCTTGTGTATCCTTTGCCAAGGGAAAGCTTACTTTCACCATCTTGCAGAACTAAGACCAGTCTTCAAGAAAAAAATTGCCCTTTCACAGGTTTTATGATGCCAGTCCTGAATGTCCTTGTGGAAAAATTAAAGAGCACCTTATTGCTCTCTTACAAAAACGTAGGCTTGACTTCTATTTTTGTCACTGAAGTTGTCAAATTTAAGTGAGTGGTTACCTGAAGCTTCTGTGGCAGTTTAAGGACTGATGTTTCAAATATGTCTCATGACTCTTCTTGAACTTCTTCCAGCTGTTCAATAGTGTTTTGCAAAAGAGGATGCACATACCCTAGTTTTGGTGAGGAATGGAAAGACAAGAAAAAAAGATTATTCCTTTCCTGCAATGAGATGTTTCCATATATATTTCCACAGAATTTTAAATTTTTTTTATATTGTAAATGGTGTAACTTTCTCCCTT
>VYXF01001200.1:261534-272479 GCA_013397295.1 Polioptila caerulea
TTTTTTTTTTTTTTTCCCATTGCTTCTTCCTGGAAATGTACTGCACAGATTTTCAATTATTTCTAATCAGACTGCTTTCTTCAAATGTTCAGTCATATTTTTCTTTTCTCTATGTTTCTAATTACTTTTGAGTCTGACTTTCTTTTTTTTCAATCAATTTATGAACATACCATTTACTTTAAGAAGATGGCAAAGAAAACATATGAAAGAGATCTTTAAATGCACACAGAGATACTAAACTCCCTGTGGCATTTACTGAGACTTGATGTAACTCTTTTTTTCTTTTGTTTCTGAAAAACTCATGTTATCTCTGCAGTGATCCCTATGTCCTTCTGCTCACCTCAATATGTCCTATCATCATCTTTAACTGTAGCTTCTTACTTCCACACCAAATCAATTTGGATTAATTTTATAAGTAAGCTTTCTTGACATTGAAATCAGGAATTATTATGCTGTCCCATTCCTTTAATCCACTAATTCTATCTAGTTTGTCTGACAAGAGCTGTGTTTTTATACTCGTTATGAGTCTGTCTTATCCCCACACAGTGGTAAACAGCAATTGTCTGAGCCAATCTGTGATAGATGTCTCAGCAGAAGGCAAGTAATGATGCTGCTCTGTCAGAAACAGAAATCAAAACTCTTACACATACAAGCTTTCAATAAATTAGCTGTACATCAGTGTTTCTGAAAAGCTACAGAAGTTTTCCAAAGCCTTCTGTATCCTTCTGTAAGTCTTCATACACACAGTGAAATTGTCATGGAGGAAAGAGAGGGAAATTCAGTCAAGAACAGGATAAAAAAAACTTCTCCATGGCTTTGAAAGTGATTTGAGTTGTTTCCTCCTATCTTCAAGTACCTGGGGAGAAATGCAATCTTGATGTGCTTTAAATTCATAATTCCCACATGATTACCTTGATGATCTGTTGATGGCCATCCCTGTGAACTGAGGCTCCCAGATCACTGAATTGTTCCCAGCTGGTGCTGAGGAGCTGAGATCCTGCTTGAATTCATAGCAGTCATCAAGGGCCTCATCCCCAGAATTGCAACAAGACCCCACCTCAGAAAGCATAGATGTAAGTTGGTGGATCATGCCTTAACAATGGTGAAAGTGCAATATATTACTCCCACAAGTATGTTTTTTAGATGTGAGCTACATCCCATCGTGATCTTGACTGCAGAAAATTTCAGCAAAACTGCAATATTATGCAGAGCCCATGCCCAGAATTATTTATTGTATTTACTGTAACCATTAAATGATCAAAGGGTTCTTTTCAGCTGGAAAGATACTGGGGTCTTAAGTTGTCACATGCATACACGATTATCCAGTTGATGTTTTCTCACAGGTCTGAAGATGTGTCATTTTCTTCAGGCTCCTCAGTCATCCACAGATATTCAATAAGAATGACTATTTATGCAGTAGGTGTGTGCTGATTTACTTAATATCCCAGAATGCCTGTCATGATTTACTTTTATATTTATTTTGCATGAACTGCATGTTTAATGCAGTACAGTTGAGCATAAAGACTTGTCTCCTGTCCCAAGACAATTGAAAATGGCAAAACAAGAACTGGGACCATTGAAATGAATGTAACATAAATTCAAAGAGATTGTAATTCCTATTGGTATTCCTTGGGATGTTTCAGTTTAAGTTTTATTACAGTGTGGGGTATAATCACAATCTCCTCATAACAATCTCTTCATATTCTTTTGTTTTTACATCAATGAAACCCCCTGTGAATTAAATGAAGTCATGGTTAGGACATGCTTTTTCTGCACCAAATCTTCCTAATTACCTGTCTTCCTTTTTGACACCTTCATATTTGTAAGATTTATCAAATTACTTTGCTCTCTTGTTTGTTCATCAACTGTGTGATCAACTAACTTGGAAATCATATAATGAGAATGCAAAATATTAAAAAAAACTTCTCATGTACAGCCAATTCCCCTACAGCAGATTCTGGTTAGTGTGTGATAGCTGAGAAGTTTTATCGTGTGCCACTAGGCAGGAACAATCCTGAATGGCCGAGGGTGTCTCCTCTCAGGCCTTGGCCCTGCAGCCTAATGCTTAAGTCAGATCCTGTGCTATGTCAAAGGTTAGTTCATGTGAATTGGGTTCCTTTCCATGGGTATCCAATCGCAGGATTAATGCCTTAAAGTTGAGCCCTAAAGTTTACCATCTGTTCAAGTGCTAGCAGTGCAGAGCAATATTCTGATGCAGCTGGTAGCCAGGGAATCTTAGTTCATGGAAGAGGGATAGGTAGAAGAGCACTGTGTTCCCCAGAAAGACTGGTTAAACAATTTAAAAAAGGAACATAAAAGCTCATCTACCTGTAAGGATGGTGACCCAGATGTTTCCAGAGGTTCAAGGCAGAGGTTCTCCAACTTAATTTCCCACATTTGAATTCTCCAAGTTTGTTCACCAGGCTTCCCCGCTGGGGTAGGAGGGCACTTTTCTGCTCTTTGTAACAGATGTTCCAGCCAAAGTTTCTCAAAGGAAAACCTGAAAAATGAGCAGCCCACACCCTGTAGAAGGCATTTGTCTGAAACAATTTGCTGACCCATCATTGCCATTAATTGTTTCAAGTCTTAACATTGCAAGTCCATTTGTGTTACCCAAGTGCAATGCTGCATGGTAGAAAAGGTGCATTTTCCTCTTTGGAGAATAACCCTATCTGTACCTTCTGTACTGTGTTGTTCTGTATGCAATTCAGGTGGGAAAATGAGCTACATTTTTGAAAGTTTTTTGAAAGAGAGAGCCATTTCTAGCAGTAGGGATATTTTCTGTCAGTGGCAGAGTGTATTTTCTCTAAGCCATCACAGCAATTTCCTATTTTCTTTCTCCTTTGACAGATTCTATCTCCTGCACGGCACAGCATTGCTAAAAACATTGCTCTCACCTGACATTCTCAGTTTATTGGACACCACTGGAGGAGAGAGAGCAACTACTGCTGCTCTGCCCATCATAGGAGAAAGTACTTACAGCCTTTACCTCCTCTCAGTCGCTCTCTTAAACTCTTATGTTTTATAAGACTGTATGAAGCCAACTGCATAGTCTGCAGATTCAGCATGGAATTTGGGTTATTTGTTTACTGGTTTGTGGTTTTTTTCCCTCTGTAAGCTTTCTTCTAGAGACACCAGCTGCAGATCTGGGCTGGAAGCCAAATTTGTCTCTCCTTGAGCAAAAATAAGACAGAGCTAGTGGGAAGTGTGGAAAGGGCAGCAGAAGATCACACAGCAACTTGTGTCAACCAGGCAATGACCCCCAAAAAATGCAGCAAGCTGCAAGGTGTTGCCCCAGAGGAGGAGCCTTAAACAACATCCATGCAGACACAGGAACTGCAGATGTGTGGCCCCTTGCCAAACAGAGCCCAGGTGATGATAGCAATAAACTGATCTTGGCTTTTTCTGAACTTACAGGGAACAGAGCTGCAGGATGAGAGGGCTTACAGCCCCTGCACCAGCTGGCTCTGGGCTCTCCCTGCCCACCACAATGCCAGCATGACACAGTGGCTGAGGAGGATCCTGGAGGGAGCAGAAGCAGGCACAGTGTGTTGAGACCATGATTTTCCTAGGCTGAGGTGGGGATCATCAGCACATTCACTGTGGGGAAGCCAGAAGCACCTCTGTGCCACTTGTGAGAGGCTGCAAAAAGGAGCCTAGACTGAAGTCAAGGCCATGAAAAAAAGCAGTGGCTGCTCAGTAAGGTGATGATGAGGCTGGGAAGGGAAACATGATTTCTTCCCTTACAAGCTGTGGAGGATAGAAATATGCCTTTGAAAGGAAACAAATAGTAGGGAAAGGAAGAGAGGTATTTCTGTGTTCTACCAGCCTTGTCTGAGCCAGAAAACTTTCTCTCTTATTAATCCACACTTTCACAGAATTGATAACTGCTCCTTAGCACAGACATTGCTTTTCCCTTCCTTTCCCAGAGGCTCATGGTGCTTTCTTCACCAGCTACCTTTTGACCAATTGCATTGCAATTGATCACGGATTCATGATGGGGAACGGCTGCTCAGCTCTAGCATCACCAACTGAGCTATCCCTGGCAACATAATAGCTGTGTCATTCACCTCATTAAAAAGAAAAATAAAAAAATGTAGGCTTTCAGGGAAATCCAGAGCATCAAAGCAGCTCCAGGATATGACAGATGTGACTGTGTCCAGATGTTCCACTGGATGAGCTGGGAATGGTTCCAGCCTACAAGACCGGGGGTGTGACTGTTTGCTGTGTGTTCAGGCTGCAGCATTTGGGTAGGTAGGTGATGGTGCATGGACAGATGTCTGAAGGTTTAGACAGCAGGTGAGTTACAGTTTGACAGAAGTTTAGGATGCATGGATTATAAGCAAAGTCTGCCTCTTTATAAATCCTCTTCTGTGTTCTGATGTCCTGGCCTCTGTCCATCTCCATCCCCAGGAAGGTGCACACTGCTCAGGACTGGTGCTGTCCCTGGTTGCTCTGTTCCCTGGCTGGGATGCTGGGACAATTCCAAACTGCTCATTCCTGCACTACTGCTCCCAAGGGAGCCACCATGGTTCCTAATAGTGGATATGCATACAGCAGGTGTTCAACTGGATATGTTCTTAGAAAGAAAAATATGATTTGAATACTAAAGTAGTAAAAAAATATAAAGCAATATTCACAAAAATGCAGGAACAACAGTATCTTTGTCATTACAGCTGTGGTTGATTAAAAGTAATCTCTTTCCTGTAAGTTTTCTTTATTTTTCAGGTCAAGGAATAGAAGCTGTGCAAATATCTGCCTTGGACAGTTATGATTGCTGCTAATTTCTACTTCCTTTCATTTGAAACAGCTCATAATAATTTTGTTTGGGAGAAATAGGTTATGTGCTTCAGCTAGTACAGGACGGCAATGAAGCTCTAACTCTGTGTATTGGAAGAAATCACCCACAAAATATAGCCCTTTTTCCAGAATACAACAGTCCAGAGGATGATAAAATGTCAGTATGCTTTTGGAAATACCTGTTTGTCAGAGAAACAAAAAAAAAAAAACACAAAAACAAATGCTTTTACACCACCTCCCCTTCAACTTATGTAAAAGCTAAGACTGACTTTTAAAAGCAGTGGAGCTGGTAAAAGAAAAAATGCAGGACTTAAAGAGTCTTATCAACAGGGAGAGCAGTAGGCATGTCCCTAGGGTTATGGAGAAAAAACTTATTCCTGTTGTAATAAATGAACAGTTTAGCAAACAAAATATACTATATATGCATGTAATGAGTTCTAAATCCTAGAACCAGCATTTGTCATTCACTGCCCATTTGCTTTTCTACACACAAAATCTTATATCTTTGCTCATTTAGACACTGCCAGAACAGCTGTCCATTCTATCAATAGAGAGAGGTTTTTAAAACTGGGGACAAAGCATCTTACACTACTATTAGGCCTCCTTTACTGTCATTCCTTGTGAAGAGCCTTAGTGCAAATGAAAATCTGGCACCTTTCTCTTCATAAACACTGACATTTATTAGCAGGTTAAGATAGGAGAAGAGTCCTTTTGATGAGTAGCATAGAAGATAATTAATTAGAGTTGTAATTCAGCAGAAAAGTGTTAATTTAAACTTCAGAAGAATTATAAAACTTGATGAATTGACCTAGAATGTGCTGAAATTTCTAGCAACTTCCTAATTGCCCGAAATTAAATGACCTAAAATCATGAGTGGACATTAAAAAATTGAATTTGTTGACCTGACCTGTGAGCAGGCAGTAAATAACACACTGGAAGGATTGATAAAAGATGTGTGTTCTGAGAGAAAGAATATGCTTATGTATAGAAAATATAAATCATATATTTTAAAATTCTTACCCATGAAGATTACCATTTTAAATCTACTTTCGTTTATTCCTAGGAAGACCCAGAGGCTTCAGCAGGGAAGCTTCAAATAACGTTTTAAATTAAGGAGTTCCCAATATAAGCCTATGAATCAGAAAATGCCAAATGGGCAACTTTCTTTTGGCTGCTCTACTTTCCTGCCTCGCTTAACTCCTGTCTCTTTTGTGCTGTGCATGGTGTCCTGGCACACAGTCGGCTGTCACAGGTGCTTGAGTACATGAACTGATGAACGTGCTCCATGTAGAGTGGTTCTGATCTTCAGATTTTAATGTTTCCTAGATATTTTTTTAGAGTTCCCTAACCTTACATCGCATCTACAAAAGCAGGGACTTTCAGTTTAATGGACTATGAAGCTGGTATAGCTGAACCTGAGAGCACACGCAGAAGTCTTATGCAAGGTTCTTATAAGAAACAAAAACTCCAAATCATAAAATCTTATTAAAACAAAAATAAAAGCAGAAATTAAAAAAAAAAAAAAAGAAAAGGATATTCTGCAGCTCAGCTTTGAGGAGACCAACTTCACTCTCCTTTTACTGCTATAAATGCTTACAGATGCCTCTGAGCAGCAGAAGGGAATTTGGGCCAGTGTGTAAGTACTGTGGCAGGCTTAATCATATGTTTGTTTATTTTATCATTTCCTCACCCACATATGGCTAAAGCCTTTTACAGGAGGCAAAAAGAGCTGCATTCACAGCATCCTTGTGGCTGCCATTCACACTGGATATAATGCAAGAGGTTGATTTAAACACTGCACCCCCACACACACTTACATCAGGTGTCCTGTAGCTAGTCATGAACTATTCTGGGAAGGTTCTCAGCCTTTTATATGTGGAACTTTAGAGGATATCTGAAACTTTACCGGATATGCTGAAATAATTTTCATTAGTGTCTGAAACATTTTAAGTGTCTGTTTCCTCACACTGATCAAAAGTAAGCTGACTGCTCCCCAAATGCCAGCATTTTTCTTTTTCATTTCCATCCTCACTCTGCTGAAATCATGACATGTGTGCACCACAGCAGTGAGTGCTGCCAAATGGCATAAGATCACTGGCACTCCAGGAAGAAAACTGTATGAAAATCTATGTGATTGGAAAAGCTGCTTAGAGGCTCAGGTGGCTTTATTTGGTAAAAGATAAAGCAAACAGATCCTGCAATACCTTGGTAGGGACCTGGACATCCCAGGGCAGAAAAGCTGCAAACACTCTGAGTCAATGCTGAAGTTCTGGGCAAGTTGCAGTGTTTGTCAGAATCAGAAAGTCATCAGCCTAATTAAGGATTGATTCTAAACTTTTACTTCCCCTTCATTATTATGCACTGCAAGAGTGTACTACAAACATTAGCATCCTGTTATTGGTTCATAATGTGGTGCCATTACTCTGTCCCAGCTGAAATTACCACTATAATGGCTGCTGGCTTCCAATAACCTACCCCAGAGTGAGATTCCACAAGGGAGACACAGTTTATGTGAGGTACCACTAAAAATGTCCCGTTATATGCATAAAAGACCAAATTGCGCATAAAAGATTGAACACCATCTGAATGCAGAGCTTTTGCGCTCTCTGCCAACAGATGTTTTCTTTCATGCTGCCCAGAAAGGATATATCTTGGGGATTGTTTTAACACAAATGTATATAATTTTCTCTATAAACATTTGTTGATGCCACTTGTGGTCTCTAGTTTCACATTGACTTCTCTTTAGTTTGCACTGGGATGTGAATACATGGAAGAATGTAGGACTCACCCAAAGACATGCAGATATCATCCTTTATGGAGCTGTTTCCCACTCTCCTGTCAAGTACAGTTACAGAGATCAGTGTGATCTCAGTTACCTGTTTGCAATTGAATTCAGTTCCTGTTGTTTGCAGTGTCTTCTCTGTCTGACACCAAAATATTGGAGTTCCCTCCTGTCCAGTGCTCACATCAGTCCTTACAGCAGATATGCTCTGCTAAATAAACACCATACACACTCCATTTCCCAACCAGCTCCTCTAAGGCTGTTATTATTTATTTGGAACTTTGCCTTTTTTCGAAGTGTTTTAATTATAATTCTCTGTTTCTATTTTTCTCTATTTGCAGTTGCTTCATGCTTTAACTAAACTTTGACTGAATAATCCTAAAAATATATCCTGAGGAATAAGCCATATTTTAAAGCAAAAGATAACATATCACTCTAACAGGGATATGCAATTCAGACTAACACTTCTTTTCACACTATTTATTTATTCATATATAGAATATAGGCAACTAGCCAATCTATCAGGGAAAACTTCAATTTATTTTTTCTTTTACCCTTCTCCCTCTGTGATCTCCATCTCACAGTCAATAACTCTTTTACTCCCACATCATCTGTCCTGTCAGCTTTCTTTCCTATGATTTTAAATGAAAAGGCAAGACTTCTTTTTTAAATCCATGCATGATTTTCATAGTTGTTGATGCAAAACCCTATAGCATTTTTTATTTTACTTTTCAGAAAACAACTTCTGTCTCATTAAAAATCCACTTTTCTGCCATCCGTCTCACTAAAAACTTGCATACTTCATAGTACTAGGTAATACTTTTTCTGTTAACAGCAGTAACCTGCAGACAGGAGTTCTCTCTTTGTTCTTGCTTATTCCTATATGAAGAAAGGTTTAAAAGTATGGTACCAAAAAGCTCTGATAAGGATTGGGCCCAGTAATACCCACATGGTAAAGCTCTAATCTTTGACTAAAGGTTAGACTGTGGACATATGAATGAAGGACTATAAAGAGCCTACTAGTGCAAATTATGTTCTCAATTTCTTAAAGGAGGATTAAGAGTTTCCTATGAGTTCATCACAACACACTGAAGTTAACAAGTACTTTAACAGTGAGTCTTCTTGAGTTTTATTTATCATAGGACTCTAACAGATAGACAGATATTTAATATATTTGTGTGGAAGTTATTGTTTTCCCCTTCTTTAGCAATAATATCTGAATTTGGTGATGCTCTTACTTGCCAGCTTTAACGTTTTAAAAATTACATATCCTTATTTCTTTGACATATTTCTAATAATGTGATAGGAAAAAAAGATTTTTTGTTATTGCATTCAGGAAGTGGTGGGGAAACAAAAAAGCCTATTTCCACAAAATATTTTAAAAGTTTTAATTTTTTCATACATAGGACAAGTGGGCTCTGACTGAGATAGCAATTTGTGTTCCAATGAACAATCAGCTAGCTTGTGCCACAATAAAATCAAAAGAAAATAAATGAAATATGAATGTAGAAGAAACACAAGCTATTTACAGTAGCAAAATAATATTATTGTCTCTTAGGAATTTTTATCTAAAATTGTATTAAATTAGAATTAAATTATATTTATTATGAGCTTAAACACATTTATGTTAGAAATTACTTAACTTTCAAATGTCTCTGGAAGGAAGCAAAATGGTTGAGGGAATATATTTCTTTTTTCTTGTTTTGTGATTAACAGTCATTAATAACATAGAATCAATCTGATTAGTGAGGCATTGTCTTTGCATATTTGTTTTCTGTCCTGTAAGGAAAAGACCGAGGAAGAACTGTGAGAAAGGTTATTAAGACAGCACAAGCTTCAATAATGAGACTAGGCAAACTCTATGTCACTTCTGATTGAACAAATGAACAAGAGACATAAAAACCCTTTGTAAAGACAATTTACCCAAAAAAGGCTGTAGACTACAATTTCAAATGAAGAACTTTAGGAATTAAATCTGACCTCAATGTATCATGTCACTCAGAGATCCTAAGATTAATGATCTGTCCCTTTCAAATTACAAATTTAGCCAAATACTTTCCAATTTAATTTCTTTTTGGAGCTGATTAAAAATAGTGGGGACAAGCACAGTAACTTTAGTATGTTATATATCAGATCTTTGCCTTCTAATAAGACTTTGCCAATTTAGATAACAAGTACTGATGAAACAATAGCTTTAGATGGGAAAGACCTATCTTCTTTGAAAATAACTTGCAACACAAAGCTAACTGAGGTTCTTTATTACTTCTCTTCGTACTAAGGTTGATAGAAACTGGCATCCTGATTTGATATGACAGTATTTGAGCTCTCATTTTTCTGCAGGACTCAGAATACTCTGAAATCAAAATAATGGAATCAGTGGGTCTGCTTGGTACTGGTAGCTCCAATTAGCTGGAAAAATAGCTGAGTCTTCACAGCTAAGGCTGCAACCAGGGCCCCGTTAGATCTACTGGTTTCCATTTACTCATGGTTTGAAAAGTCAATTACTGAAACCAGGCGTCTTCAAGAATGGAGGTCTCTTCGTTTGCAACTTTTTGGAACTTTTTTTGTTCTGTCCAAGCCTTCTTTTCCTGACCTAGGACCAATGTTATTTCATAAGAAGCATCCTATTGTAATCTGTTATTTTTGAGAGATACACAAGAAATCTTTCACCTCATCTGACTTTACTGAATTTTATTTAAAATTGTTCACCTGCCATGATATAAGAAAAACTTGACTTCAAGTGTCCTACTGCACATGATGAATATCTGCTCTGTTGTCAGCTATTTCCTACATCAGATACTCAAATGCATTTACAATTCAAAATAGTACTTTTTTTTTTTAAGGCAATACCTATGAAGTCCTGGGGTTTTTTAAATATTGGAAAATAATTAAACCAAAAGGAAAAAAACTTAATGATTTTAAGATGCAGGAAAATAAATTCTACTGATTAAACAATGCAGCCCTAACAAGCAGGAATTCTGCAGAAAAACAATTACAGACCTGGGTGTTGTGTTTTTCCACAAGAGTTTGTTCCCCAGCCTTCCATAAACCATTTGCCTAGGATTCCAGGAAGTTGCTTAGATTGCATTACAGAACATTTAAAACTCAAGTATTTCTTCAAGGCTTGAAAACCCTATGTGTTCTTTCTATTATTTTTTTTTTCCTAGGGAGCCACCTTATATAAGATTACAATAAAATCCTTACTTATATAAGGAGGATTTTATCCAGCCTACAGTGCATTAGGAAAATTCATCCTAAGAAAGTACTGCAGGTAAAAGCCTCTCTTTTCTTCTTAACCTGAAAGAGAGTTAAGAGAGCATTAAAAAAAAAAAAAAAAAAAAGAAAAAAAAAAAAAAAAAAAAA
>VYXF01001200.1:272493-347966 GCA_013397295.1 Polioptila caerulea
AAAAAGAAATAAACACATTAGATGTGTCATTCTTAGTGCTTTGAACTTTTTCTGATGTAAGCGTGCATGCTTTTTTCTAGCCAAAGCTAGAAACTGCCGATGTTCCTGGTTTTGTGAAGTCAACCTATAATGGTTTCAGCATGGATATGTGAGCAAAATGAGCTGATCATAAGCCAACAGCAAAAAAGTTTCAGTTTTGTGATCTGTCAGTGGAAGAAAACCTTCACCTATTCAAATTTAAAGCCAGAGAAAATAATTCAAAATACCATATATTAGGTACTACTGTTAAGGTAAAGAAAAATAGCATGAAGACACTGAAATTAAAGTATGTAAAATAAGATGCAACTTCTTTGCTTAAAGGTATAAGGCTGATCTTATTTTAGATTATTTTGTCTATAATATCCTCTTGCATTATTTTATTATTATTCTTTAATTTTCCTGTACAGACTTCTCAGTTTGAACAGCTGGTAAATTTTTTTTTCTTGTATAATTTTTCTAATATGGACATTTTATCTTATCATAAAGGATTTATTTGTGCAATACCTTTTGTGAAGAATTTAGTTGCATATTTTGCTGATTTTAATTCTTTGGTTTATCTAATGCAGTATCCAACTCTTACCCAAAGAAGAGGAAAGAAATTGAGAAATCCAACAATAATATTGGAAGACAATTGAGATGGTACTTTGTGTAAAAACTTGTCTTATGCAATCAATTCACTTGACACTTCTGGTTGTAGACTTAGCAAAAGCAAGTAGAAGGTAAATGAATAACAAAATAAAATGAAATTAAAAAATAATAAACCCAAAATATTATAAAAATGCAAGCTTAAATTTCTGTTCCAGAAGCCTGTTTAGAACATACCATAGAGCTCACCTATTACATTATCTGTCAAAGTGGTTATATTGGAAGAAAGTTATTGAAAGTTAAATGTCAGTCAATGCAAAGCTATCAATTTTCAGTTACATCTGACATTTAAAATATATATATATAAATACCTTTGCTAGTCTTATCTGTATGCATACTATTTTTTCTTAGGATTGGTGTCACGTCCAGGTCATTAAATATTTTTTTTTTTAAATCTGCATTTTTTAGTTAATATTCACTATGCTTGAAGTTTTGAAATTTTGAAAAGAAAATCTTTTTTAGATGGGAGCTTTATTGCTTCTGAGCTGAGAATGTGGTTCCCAGAAATATGTCTTTTCTCCATCTTCCCAACTCCCTCTTCATCACGCACACATAGAAGAGCTATAGTTCTCTCACAAAACAGCATCAGAACTACATCTGGCGCTAGATTTTCTTTTTATAGTTTCTGAAAAAATATTTTAATGTACTATATATACATTTCTGAATTATTTTCATTGTCTCTTGAATTCAATCTGATAACTATGTTTTAATTTATTATTATAGATATCTTCAGAAGTAATAAGAGAAGCTAAATCACTTCCAAGAGCCTTGAGTTCCCTGGTGCAGAATGTAATGAACCATCCAAAACTAGGATTCATGAAGAACTTGAGGACATGAAAAGATGATCTGGAGAAACAAAAGGTTTTCCAAGGTCTAAAGGTGATGACAGACAAAGTCATCCAGATCAGTGCTAACACACCTGAAGCTGCTCTTGGTCCCCAGGAAGCAAGGTATTTTTTATGGGAGATGCTTTAGGAACCAGTGGATACCATTACCTTGCAGGTACCCATCCGAGTGCACTCATTGTTACTCATGCTGAGATGCTGGCCTGTTTGGATCAGGAGTGCTTCCAGCTGGAAGGATTGCTCAAGGCACTGAGTATAGAAGTGTTATTGTGGTAGGGATGCAGAACAACTGGCCGACTGCCACTGGCCTTTGTGCTCTGCCCAATGAGCAAGAGAGAGCAAGCCTGGCTCCCCCAGAGGTGTCCAACCAGAGGAAGGGCAAGAGGATGCATTCTCACCTATGGCATTTTCTGAATGCTCGTCCACTCTGAACTGAAAGAAAAACCTTTCTGATTATACTTGTAGAAGTTGACATGCAGAGATGATCTGCTGTTATTCTTCTGCTCCTCTGCACCTGAGAAATCAATACTGATGAAGTTGCTGGCAGAGATGCACAAGAGATGCAGGTTTTCTTCAGAGGGATGTTCTGGTTGAAGTACCTTTATTATCTCAGGTCTTTCCTTGGAAATAAAGGAGCAGACAAGGATGATCTATTTGAGTCAAGAGAAACTTGGAAGCAACTGCAGCCTTTTTTGAACCCAGAAAACCCAATGCAGGGGATAAGCTCTTCTGAGGAATAAATAATTTTGTTAATTGACCAGCCCCTTCCATGGGTAAGATAGAGGCTTTCCAGAAGGAATTCTGTTGAGACCTGCTTTGAAGGATAGTTTTGGGCTTTGGCTTCTTATGTCATGCTATCAGTGAATCCCTTCAGGAAACTCCCTTGTCATTTGGTGACACTTTTGCACACCCCCTGGTGAGATTAGAAAGCCTCTCTATTGAAAACCCTGGTTTAGAGCTAGTCCAAGAAAGACACAGAAGAAGAAATTTGAATTTTATACATATGTTTGGTTTTTTATTCATTTACATAAAAACATATATTTCAGTTTTGGTCAGCCATATGCCTCAGTTATTCACAGTGCTACTCTTAGATATCAGGACCCCCAACTTCTTTTTTTTGTGCCATTCTCCTCTAGGATGGCCACCATGTGCCTACCCATGCATTTGGACCTCCTTCCTGCCATGCCCTCACCTGCTTGCTGAAAAGGCAAAGAGAAATATCTCTTTGGGACCTGGAAGAGAGGTGCTCTCAGCCAGGTGGTGAAGGCTTTCTTCACCATATGTAACCTTTTGTTTTAGACAGCTAAAGAGTTACTAGAGGCCTCTTAACTTCTGTGTGTCTGTGTCTGCCCTGCCAAGTGTTTTTTCAGAAATCTTCCCGGGGAGGACTCTCCACTACATAGATTTTTGAAAGGTGAAACACATATTTTTTGAATCTGAGAAGTTTTTTCCCCATTTCTGCTACAAGTTTGAACATATCTAGCAACCTGGGACTCAAGAGGTGAACAAGCAAAAGAACACTCCCTGACCCCTATCACTACAACATATTTATTTAAAAAAAACAGCAACCTAGCATTTGTGAGCAATGAGCTACATGGCTACTGGGAATGCCTTCATTTTTAGAATGGCTCTGACATTACAACCACAGTAATCTGGTGTGAACCAGAACCATTAAAATGTCAAGGAACTAACTGTCTTTGGAGGGCTGTGAGGGTAGATTTATTTTGTTGGTTTTCCACACAACAGGTCAGAGGAAACAATAATCCACCAGCTCTAGGAAGATTCATGGGACAAACACAGCTCAGAGTACTTGCAGAATTCTTAATATTATCAAAAACATTTAGAGCCATCCTTTAAAGAGTGATTTTTTGTAAATTTTGTAAATCCTTAATATCCATGATACATGGCTTAACATTTTTAGTTAAAATGTGCAGAAATACACACATACACATGTATATGTTAAATATGCATATGTTTAACTTAGTGACAATTATTGTAGATTTCTGATACAACTAATCTTTAATGTACAGCTCACTGAGATAGAAAAGATTAGTTAAGTCCTGAAGAAACTTTGCCATCAAAAATATCATTGCTATTAATTGTGCCCTTTGTTTCAGGATAGGTAGTTATGACAAAAATATAATATTCTCAGTGCTGACTATTTACTTTTTAGAAATATATAATTATAACTTCATTTTAATTTGCCATCTTGAGTATCTTAAATCAAGATGTATCTCAGTCTAAGCTATGTATGAACATATCAACAGGATCACAACTAAATCCATCCAGTCTGATGCCCTGTGCTGAAAAGTTGTTAGACATAGATGCTTCAGGAAACAGTGTAGGGAACAGAGCATCTGCGTCCTCACACCTCCTCCCACAACTGAGTCTTGGCAGCTGTGGGATTCCCTGGCCTAAGTGAAGGATCATTATGTTTAATAGGTGTTCGTACATCTATACTCCATGACTGCCCATTAAACAATTTATATATATATATATATATCTGCAACATCCTATAGCAACACACTTCCACATTGATAAGTTAATTTGTGGTCTAGAATCTGGATCTGTGACCCTTATTTAGGCACCTTGGCTCCCTTTTGCAAAATGCAAAAAAAATATTAAGGGATAGGCCCTATTTTGCATCCAAGAATTCTATGTGTGTGTTTTCCTTCTGTCAAATGGGAAGGTTGCAATTCCTCTCCTGAGCCCTGAGGGCTTAGGATAACAGGAAGGGAGAGGCATCTAAACACCTTAGGCTGGGAGGTGGCCAAGATCCTTTCAGGTTTATGAGATTATGAGGGGCCTCTTGACAAGAGACAAGAGTCTCTGTGGCCCTAATACCAAAACACTGGCATCTGGGATGAGGAGAGGGTGAAAGACGATGCTTGTAATAAAAGGAGGCATGCTGTGACCATAAAAAACAGGAAAGATCATGCTGTGTGGAAAGACCCAAGCCGTGAAACAAGTCCAGAGAAGGGCTGCCAAGATGACTAGATGGATGGAGTTCCTCTCCTGTCAGGAAAGGCTGAGAGAATTTAGATTGTTCAGTCTGGATAAGAGAAGCCTCCAGGGTGACTTACTTGCAGCCTTGCCTCCACGATCTATGGACAGGGACTATTCACAGGAGCTTGGAGTGACAGGACGAGGGGGAATGGAATCAAACTGAAAGACAGAAGGTTTAGATTAGGTATCAGGAAAAAAGTTCTTTACTCTGAGTGTAGTAAGGCACCAGAAAGCCCATAGAAGTTGTGGATGCCCCATCCCTGGAAATGTTCAAGGCCAGTTTGGAAGGAGCTCTGAGCAACCTGGTCTAGTGCAAGGTGTTCTTGTTTACAACAGATGGGTTGAATATTTAAAGTCCAAATCATTTTATGATTCTATGTGAAGCAGAGATTTGACTATTGGAGATAGAATGCAGTTGCAGGACGTTATCAGCACTAAGTGGATGAAGGTATTTATCTAGGCAAGCCAACAGGGCAGGAAAGAGGCTTATTGAGTCTGGGGCTAAATTCACGTGCACTAGAGGGGCTAGAATGCTTTGAAAGCAGAATTGAGGTCTGTGTATGGATCTTTCTCTGCCTAAAAGCTGAGAAACATTGGTTCTGTGTATCTTATTTTTAATAAATTCAAAGAATTGGGTTAATGAGGAATGTGATCATATATTCTGGTGGACCACTTGCACAGCTGATACAGTACTGTACTCAAAATGGTTGTGTGCAAACTGGTTTATGTAATCTGCCCAGGAGATAGATAAAGGCACAATTAGGTGCCTTTAAATCACAATTAGGTGATTTAAGGTATGCATGGAAGTGTGCTAAACTAAGAGTGTTAGATGGGCAGCATTGAGGTAGTGAAAAAAGGGAAAAAATCTATGCAAGGCATAAAAAGGTAAATTAATTTTGCAAATTCATTAGACTACATTGGGGGAAGGGCTGCTTCAGTAATAGGGAGTTGGCTGGGGTTTTTTTGATCTTTTTTCTTCAAATGTTGAGACATCTGTTTTAGTTTATGACTTGCTTTTAAATTTGTATTTATAACAAGCCTTTTCCATTTATTTTTGGGGTTTTTTTTTGTTTTTTTAGTCTATAATTTTAACTGGACATGCAATAATATAAAACACAACATAAACTATTGCAAAATGTGCAAAGGGATAAATTAAAAAAAGCTAGTCATCTAAAATAGGTAAAGGGAACTTGAATACTTCCCTAAAAGCACTGGGGTGTACTCACTGTAATGAGTCTTCCAGCTTCAGTGACAATTCTGCATCTCAGCTAGAGAGTAAAAATAGATCACTTAGTCTTCATCTTTCTTCTCATCAAGTTTCACATAAACAAATAAGAAAACAACAATTGAATCCATTGTAAATCTTATATAGAATCTGTACCTTTGTTAAGCAAGCTGCAAAGGAAAGTAATTGAATTTAAGATAAGTTTAAGAAAAGTAATTAAATTGAAGATGTGGCTTCTAATTAAGAAGTAAATTATATTACTGACTTAATTTCTCAGGTTATTAATTGCTATAAAATAAGTGTCTATTTGATTCAACCTTTGAAGCTTCTGGCTTTAATGGCAATTCAAAGCCCTTGACATTTCTATAATGTGCTCAGTGCTAGAGAGGATCAAGTTCCTAAAGGAAAAGGAAGCATTTTTTCCATTTTACTTAAGGTCAAAGTAATGAACATCCAACTTCTCAGAGACATGTCAAATGTACATATGGTTGCATAAAAAACATTAAGTGATCTTCCACTACAAATTAAACCAATGATGCAGAAAAAAACCCTTGTAGATCCCTACTGGTTTGTATTGAGTTTTGTGTCCATTAGTCTTTCTAAGTAATCCTGCAGAAATTAGAATGTTCATTTTGATGACCTAGAATTTCTGAATCAGTTCATGCTCATGTGACTGTTTTAAATCTTAGTCTTAATCTAATCTTGGCAGGCCAAACTTGGTTTTGTATATCAATATAATTGGGAGCAGCTCCAATTATATTGGTCCTTACACCTTTAAAAAATTTCCATAAAAGATACTGGAATCTTTATGCTGTATGACCTTCTCTCTGAATTTGTTGTGGTGGCCAGAACTTTCCTCTGAAAATTAATGCATGTTTTCAAATGATTTCCGTTGGAGCAGAATTGGACCATTGAAAAACTGTGTTAGTACACTCCCCAGTGATGTTCATACTCCAGTAAACTCCATTAGTAAAACTAATTTTATTCTAAACACTTATAACACAGCATTTAGGCAGGAAAAAAGTGCCATCAATCACTTGGTGTTATCCCACAGACAACACTACATGCATCAGTGATGTGCTCAGAAGGCAGGAAGACCCAGATGAATTGTTAGTTTGTCTGTTTTTTTCACTTTATAAACTAGAGTGTTGCAGAGTTATAAAGCACTATGTAGCTATCATTACTACTTTTAAACTCAGGCATATAAAATGACCTTAAAGGAGAACAGCAAGACTAAACAACAAAGGAAAAATTTACATAATTGTACAAGGAAATGTATGAAACCAGCCTTACAGGAATAAAAGTTTAGTATGATAGACTTATGATTAACAGCCAGGCATTAAACTTAAATTTATTTCTTCTGTCTATAGACTGATGTTGGTAATAAAATTTTGCTTGTATAAAATAGAAAGAACTCTATTTACCTTATTGCATAATTTGGGTTTTTAGTAACAGAAATGGAGTGACTCAAGGTTCTAAAATAAACATGTTAAAGCGAATATAATTGATAATGCCCCTTAATAATCAAGAACCATCTTTAAAATATCTGAAAATCATGAGAAAACTATTATTTTCTGAATTATTCTCAGCAACCAGAATGGCCATTGGCCATTCAGTCACCATCTGTCAAGAAATACAGATTATGTGAAGGTCTGAAGAAATTGCTGAAAATGGAAATCATGCAAGATAGTGTATAATAATAAACATAACAAAATTTACTGAATGAAAACAATACTTATGAAATAAAAATAACATCAAAATTTCACTTTAGCATGTTAATTGCTTTCTGCCTGTTCTGAAATAATTAAAATTATGTCTCCTTTATTTTCACATTATCTATCTTTGTATAGTATGCTAACTGTGCTGTTTATGAATTTAATATCATGAAAGGTAATATTATTAGATATTAAAGCTAGAATACATGGGCACATCTTTTTTGTAACCAATGCCACAGAATTTTATCAAGAAGTTCTTGCATACAGATCAAGAAGTTGCATATCATCTACAAAAAGAATTAATACTGTTTTAATAACTCAAAGTAATGATAAAGTCATGTTATTCCTTGCAATAATGTTATTAGTTAGGATAGGAAAAAGCATTTTTTTCTTTTTTATTTTAATGAAAGAGAAAAAAAATCTTATTAATATGTATGCAGCTTAGGACTAGTTAAGCCATTCTTATAAACTGAGACATTTAAAGACTAGAGATTATCATTATTGTTGAACTTGTTGAACAGAATGTAGTAATTTTCATTTTCCCTTATAATAACATCAAGTCTAAATAGGTCTGCGTTCTATATTACATTGCATTACTCTGGAAATTATTCTCATTTGTGCCTAGTGAACTTGATAAGGTAATATGGACAGAATTTCATTCTGTTCAGTTCTCATTCATGTCATAAAAGAGAATCAATCCACCAGAATCAGTTCACATACATTTTCCTTCAGAGAATTAAGTCTTGATGAGGCAGGTGTAAGTAAAAGGAGATTAAAGTCTTCTTTCACTTCAGTCTTTTAAAATACTTTTTTCAATATGATTTTGTTATATTCAGCCACAGCCAATGAGAATTTTCTTCAGTAGCTCTGAAGAAAACAGCAGAATTGTCTTTATAACTCCAGCAAGATTATTCTTCTCATGCAATAAAAATAGCATCCCACTTCCTTTCTTCTCTTCAGGCCTTGTTTATTTACAACTTAAATGTCAGTAGCTGCAATAACTTAACCTTTGGCAGGATTCTAATGGACTTGAAATTGAACAGTGAGGTTTTAATTGGCCTCTGAGTGGAGAAGTGCTGGGCACTGTGCAGCTGAGCTGCTGTGGGGCGGGACTAGGAGAAAGGCATTCCATTTGGATGTTTGCAACAGCGTGCTGTGGGCTGCACATCTGCAATGCATTATTGATCAAACAGTTGTTATAAATAGGAGCATCGAGTTCTGCTACCAGCACCAAACCTCAGATCTCTGAAAGCTAAGAAGCAATTAATGTATTCATATAGAAAACATACACTAAGAGTAGGAAACTGCCTAGAAACAACAGTGTATGAAAAAGGTAAAAATCATCAAGATAAACCGCATTAAGAATTATAGCATTTATTGGATTAGATAGCTTTCATGACCTATGTGCTTTTCCCCTACATGCCCTTCTTCTGCCAACATTCAAAACCTCATCAAAATTTTGCCAAAATAAGTCAGTTCTCAGTTTGATCAAAGAAAATCACATCATTCTACTAAATCTTCTGACAGTTCTGCTGTCAGGGCTGTCAGGCTGGGTTACGTACTTTACACTAAATGAAGCAGAATGTTGTAGTATAGAAAGGCCTGTAAGGGTCTTTTCTCAACCATTATTTATTTATTTTTGCTTTAAGTATGCATTTGTGTAGTCAGATGATGCAAGGTTATTGCTGTTTCTTGTTATTTATTGCCGATATTATCACCATAATGCCTCGGAGTAGCCACAGACTATGTATGACCCAATTGTTCTTTCTGCCACACACACTATTCTGGTAAGGAACTTGGAGCTGAGAGTGTTTTTGGAGAGCCATCAGAGGCAGGACAGCAACAAGCTTTACTTGCAGTAAGTTTATAGGAGCAGTGAAATCAACAGAGTGTGCCTGGGGCTGCCTCAGTCCATTCCCCATAGGATCTTAGGATCTTATTCCTCTTGGCCTTGTGCTGCTCCCACTGCAGTCTGTGGTACAATAGCCATGGGGCTGGTGGCCAAGAGAGGCAGCTTGGTGATTGCACAGCAGCACGACAGAGGAGATACAGGACAAAGTGAAGGTGAGATAGGCAGTGAAGGTGAGACAGGCAGGCAGGAGGAAGGAGTGAGGCCCACTGTGACATGCACAGTGGACACAGGACACCAGCTGCCTATCGGGTAATGCTTTCATTTGAGGTTTCATGGGAAAATGAGGAGATTTTGCAAAGAAGCAGTTATGCTTGCAGAGTTCTGCAAGTGCAGAAAACCAAATTCTACTCTTGTACTCACTAAATGAAGCTACCAGATTGGGTCAGTAAGAGGGAAAAGCTTCTGAGAAGACCAGAAGAACAAGCCAGAGAGGTGAGAAGCTAAGGATGATCTAGCCAAAGAAATGGGCCAGGAATATGAATTTTTAAAAAACTGCAGTAACTTTACATAAGAAAGAAGAGAGCAATGACAGAAAGTTACCATTGGAACCCAGTCTATTTTTTTAGAATTTTTTTTTTTCTCAACTGAACATTTTAGGTGGATAATGTGTTCATTTTATGGAAAATGAAGTCATAGCCTCTGTTTTATGGTTATGAAGGACTGCTAAGAGGATAGACTAATTTTTATCCATGAAAGAGCTAAACTTCTCCGCCTCTATAATTCTGTATATTTGCAGAGACACTAACTTTTGAACAAGCCAGAAATCCCTCAGAGCCTTGCTGCAGAACAGTATGGGAATATCAAATATAGGCAAGTAAAAAAGAGGTATTAGACTTACAATGTCTTTACCTTTGTATTTCTATTTCTATTTAGTATATAAATACCTACATAAGCCTATCACAGTTACTGGTAATTTTTCCTTCCAAGTAGTCATTATAGTATCAAAAGTAAAGCTTTATTTTTGAGCTGATCTTCCTTGATGAGGGCTAAAGTGCTATTAATATTCTATAAATATATTCAAAATAACAGAAGAATGAATTGAAAATAAACAGAAGATCTAGTTCTAAAAGAACTGTTTGAAAGAAAATAAGCATTTTGTCCATGTATCCATAGATATCCACTTTGAAAAACAAAATAAAGGAAATCTGTCAAATAGAGAAAGAAAAAAAATCCAAGCAGGAAAGGGAAGAAGACCTTTAGATAAAGTAATAAGAAGACCTTTAGATATGTTTTGTTATTATACATATTATACATATTATACTACATATTAGCAAATTTTACAAATCTCTTTAACAACTTGAGAAGTCTTTTGCTTCAGTAGGGAAACTCCAGGACCAGCTGAAAAGAGGTGCAAGACAGAGAAACTGGAAAACCTCCTATGTTCTGCATATTGTAATATTACGTGGAATATAAAGGAGATATGGATACTGGATGTGAGGGCATCTATCACATCTATCTGTGTGAGGAAAAAGTGTTGACATAAAGGAAAAAATACCACGCATGAAAATAATAATACATCTTAACACAGAACACATTAATACAAAAAAATATTGAGATAATAATAACTTATAAACACCCAGGTACACTAATGATCCAGAGATAAAACCAAAAAATGAATCCCTCAAGTCAGTGACTGACAGGACCTTGGAAGAACAACTCAAGCACAGCTTGGAAAATTTTTGGCCAGACTTTGCAAGTGATAAGAAGAGGGAAAACTGTTTCGGGTCTTATGGGAACAAGACACTAATATTCCTCTAAGGAAGTATTTCCCATCTTTATCTATTTATTTTTGGACAAGCTTCAAAGTGTACTACACTGAGATAAATCCTGACTTCCAAGAAACATCATTTGATTTGTTTGGTAAGACACAGGGTCTGTATAACACAGCACTTGTAACAAGTAAAAACTGTAGGCAGAAACTAGAAACAATTTCCTTGATGCAGCAGTGGCTATCTTTGCTGAGAACGTTATTGTTTAATATAAATCATAATACGTAAGGCTTTTTGTAATTAAAGAACATTTTTATTTTCCTAGATTGGTGACTTGATGGAAAAGTTGTACTCTCTCTTAAGGAAATTATCTGCTTCAGGGAATGCCTTTAAATATATCAAAATGGAGGGATCATTACCTTGTCTGCGGCTCATTTGCAATATAATCTCACTTTGGCTCCAGCCATCACTGAATGGTAATGGATATTGATCAGTTGTTTTAACAGTGGAATAACAGCTTCAATTTAATGACCGTAATAACATTATAATGGCTGAGACTGAGCTGAAAATGAGCATTATTTCACAAGCCATACAAGGCAGCATTAGACCTTTTAAATTATTTTTGTATGATTTAATTGTGCACCAGATTGTACTTTTATACAAGGAACAGCAGTAGTACACAGAGGATTACAGGTTTTTTTTAATGTAAAGTTCGTACAACTTATACAATTAGAGCTGATCACATTTCCATTTTTATTTCTAGGTACCTGCCTACTTTTAAATGAACTTAAAGCATTTAGTTTCCTTTCAACAGTACAAGGTATTACAAATGTAATCTCAGCAGAAGCAAATGTAAGTGCCTGTGTCCTTTCTGACATGTCTGCTTCCAGCCAAAGCACCGCTAACCACTGGATTAGAAAAATTAAAGATTACTATCTCTTAGGCGTGTTAAAAATCAGCCTCCAAATTTACCAGACCAAGCTGACATAAGGTGGAAGTCTTCTTTCAGTGCACTAACGTACCAAGCTTCATTAATAGTAATTTACAGCTGTTGCTACAAAGTACCTTCTCATGTTAATTTTTTCCCCCTTTTTTTTCCACAAGATTTCTTTAATTTCATCCTTTCCTAGTTGCACTTCTTAGAACCTTTTACTTCTGAAAAATGTCAGCATTTCTGAAGAGTTTAAACTCAGTTATTACCTTGATGAGTTTCCACCATGTAAATTACTATTTTATTGAAATAAGAAATTTTTTTTTTTTGCATGTAACCTCACACATTTAAAAAAAAATCTGCTCAACATTGGAACAGAAAATATTAAATTATTGTCTAATCAATTAAAATAGTGACAAATAAACAACTGTGAATTTATACCAAATATTATCATTTGGAGACAAACATTTTGCTTTGTTTAGAAAGTACAAAAGTAAATATTATCTTCAAAAAACTCAGAATACGACCATGTAGTATTATTTGGGGAAAAAAAATGCTGAAAGGGAGTTGTGGAAACTATTTAAGTGAGTCTAAATTTAATCTTTAAAACATAACACTGAAAAAATACGAAAAAACAAAGAAATGTTTATAGCTGAAAAAGCAAATATAGTTTGTTGTTAGAGTTACTCAAATGTTTGAGGAAATCTGCAATTTTTTCTGAGAATGAAAAATATCTGAAATTCACAATGAGCTTCCTTAGTCTAACCTGAGAAATAACTGCTTTGTTTTTCTGTTACGTTATTAAATCACAAATCAGTTTTAGTGGAGTTAAAAAACTGTAGGGCAACACAATTGCAGAGTAAAGTTTCTGTTCAGTAGTTCTAAACCTCTGAAACAGTTTTCATCTGTTTCAGAAGGTACTGAGTTTGAGTGTGTCTCTCAGCTTTCGGGCAGTATTTATGGACACACAGCTCCATCTTTGTACAGCTAATTGTAGGCTTAGAATCATGGTTTTAAACTTATGTGAGCATATAAAAATTGTTATGGGTCTAAATTTATCATAATTTTAAAGCAAAATTTTCTAGGAAAATTTATAAATCTAAATTTGCACTTTTCTCACAACTTTATTCCTTAATATGTGCTGCTTGTCAAATACTCATGAAACAGCTTAGAAGAGAAAGCAAGAGCTCATTTTAGAAGAATTTTGAGTATGAAAAGACCAAGATTATCTTATTTTTTTCATCAAAATGTACATATAATACTTTCTAGCCAGTGTTGTAAAATATGCTATCAAAACCCACCACCACTCTGTTTGAAAGTGGAGAGTAGATATACTATCAGTCACATCAGACATTAGTATGCTGCATATCCCCTCTCCTGCAAAATTGGTTTGACATACACAATTATCTGTCTAGATGCATTGAGTGTACAAGAACCTTCCATTATCAGAAATAAGGCTACTTTCCATTTGCTTTCCTACAAGTGCCTCGTACAAGGATTAAATCTTTCTTGGATATGTTGAGTTTCCAGAGGATTGCAGGTCTGACAGAGAATTTATCTTTAGTATTCTTCCACACTATTATTTTTCGTCCTTTGATTTTACTCCTAACTCTGTGCGTTATTCACAATCTCTTTGAGACCAAACTGCAAGAAATTGATCCAGCTTATTTTAGAGCATGAGACTAATTTAACAGGTTATATCTATTTTTTATGTATTCCAAAATAGCTTCTTTTGAACAGTTAAAGCACTTACGTTCCTAACACACAGGCATCAGAGGTACACATGGAACTTTTAATTTCAATAACTTAAGCAGAAAAATACAGTTTACTTTTAAATGATAGCCATAGCTTGAAAAACTAGCTTTAAGTTGTACATCCTAAAGAGTAGAAAATGAGTTTTGCAATTCTGCCTTTCATGTTTAAGGCATGATTTTATATTAGCCATCCCAGAAAAACACAACTCTCTGTATTTAGTAACTTAATGATATTTGTCCCCCCTCAGTAGATTCCAGACAGAGTTTGCTTACAACCATTCTGATTGCAGACATCAGTGTAGTAGTAACAGCTCATTTTAGCAGGTGGCACAGCCTTCCTGAAATATATTCAGGATCCTTGTCATAATTTATTCATAAATTAACTCTATGAACCTCTCTTTCACACACTGATCAGTTCATACTTTAATTTCACACATTGATGAGCACTGCCTGAGTAAGTGTGAAATGTTTCTAAAAATAGGTAGGGAGGATAAACAGGATAGGAAAGCATCTTGTTAACTGCAAGTAAAGACCTAACTCACTATAGCTGTGAATCTGCTGTCTGTCTGGTAAAAGTAACACATTAGCTGCAACTAACAGTACTTCATTTGTATTTTCTGCTATTGGTCAGTCTGAGATACTATGAATGATACACCATTGTGATAATGAATCAATGAAACTGTCTTTGAACAGATGGAGTATACTTTCTGACCTCTATTGTCATTATTTAATGTTATATGTGCTCATTGTTTGAGGTCTTTGATTTGCTGTCTACTATGGTTGCATTGCTTAGTAACCTTATATATAACTGAGTAGTAATTGCTTGTGTTAATACTATACTTAGGAGCCAATGATCAGCACTGTGACTAGCCAAGGGCATTTAATATACCTCTTTTTGTCAAAGTATAGTAAACACTGTCTATGGCTGTAAGTTAAAAACAGGGCTACAGCCTCTTTCTCCCTGGGCAGCTGAGCAGATCACTTTTTCTGTGGATATCGTCTAAACTCAGAGTAATCAGTCAGTGCTGAGCCATGTGAGCAGTCAAGGCCTAACCCTCATGGAATAGCAGCAATTTGTCTTACAAACAAACAAATAACAGAAACCCAAATACAAAACCATAATGTAATGGCTAGAAAAAACATTTCAGGTAGAGAATAAACTACCTGGTGGTCCAAGTATGTTGCTTGTTTTTAGGGAGAATAGTTAAATCAATCTAGCATTTTCAGGTATAGCCTTCATCATAATGTTATTATTTTACATTATGTTATATAGTAAACAACTTTTAGATGTATATGAAAGCAATAATGAAGACAAGGGGGGTCATTTGTCACTAGGTAAGTGGTAACCTTATATTTACCATTCTGAACTTCCTTTTCTTAGTGTTAAGAATATTCTATTTGGCTTTCTCATAGAGCAAATAGACAGAATATAGTCAGAATTGTGCCTTTTTGTTTGTTTGTTTTCTTTAAGTCTTACCTGTATTCTCTGTTCATTCCTGTTCCTGGGTTTAATTCCTAAAAATAATTATTCACCATTGTGTCAGGTTCTTATTTTGTTCATTTTGTTCAATAACATTTTGTATTTGTTCTCTAAGAATCAAAAATCTCAGAGAAATCTATGAAGTTTTACATGTAAAACTGGAGTAAAAAGCAGCTCCAAATATCTGCTTAAATAGTTCTCCACTTTACACTGCAGAGGGAAGTTCAATTTGTTAATATTTATCTACTGTGCCTGTTTAAAGTACTGGTTTAAACATTCTTATTCATGGATTCCAAAATATATTCTAAAATAGCTCAGTTTTTTTTTTCAGCTTTCTTTTCAGTGATGGAACTCAGCTCCTGGTGCTTGGGTACCTTTATCCCCTCCACTTTCGCTGCTCAGCACTTCTATCTCTGACCTGCTGCTATAAAGCCACCATCACTTATCTTCTGCTTTCTCAGCTGACCAAGGAGAACAGAAAGTTGAGTGGTGCCTGTAATTGCAACTCTTAGTCAATTCCTCTGGTTGCATTAAAAAAAAGCAATGCAATGAAGCCTCCCTTGATAAAGCACAACACATTGTGCTGCCTTGCTACTGTCTTCATCCCAAGTGGATGAATATTTTGTTCAGGAACCAGAGGGACTCTAATAGGCACTTGTTTAGGAAAACAGGTGATCATTTTGAAAACGAACTGAAAACTAAAGTGCTAAAACTACTCACTTTGTTCCCATGAGGTACATGTATCTGAAAACAAGTACTTATATCAAACAAATAGGATGCATTTTGATTCAGCAATGTTTATCTTTCTCTAATGAAAAATTTTAGTCAGTGGTCTAATTATTGTGCTTCTCAGTCTTTTAGAATTTTTTAGACACAATATAATTTGCTTGCTTTACAAAAAGACAAGTTTTACAGCAAAATAAGAAAAAAAAATACAGTTGTTGTGTATATATGAGCATGTGAGGGGCTCCCATAATAGCTGTTACATATAGGCTGTCTTTTATAGCCTTAATTATATCATCACTGGAAAATCAGTTGCTGTGTATCTAAATTCATTTGCACACATTATGTTTTTTCATCCCTGAGGAGTAATATGGCATATAACCAAATCTGAAAACTAAACTAGTGAAATTTATGTCATGCCAGTGTTTATTTTGTTGTAAAATTGACTTTCAACAAGCAATCCAATATCCAGTAAAGGGCTCTGATCAGGCAGGGTTATAATATCATTAAATTCTGCATTTGTTAATGGCTGCAAATATTTTCTTTCCTGCTACTTAAGGGTGTCAAAAGGCTTCTTCACGGCAGAAAAAGTGAGCTACAAATGAATGCATACATAGGGTAGTAAATTGCTCTTCCTCTTTAAACTGAAAGAAAAATGTCAACAAGGACAAAAATGACAGATCACAGATCCTTCAGCCTGGTGGACATCAGCCTTTGGGATAATTTTCTGAAGGAACTGATCAGAACTAGATATTTGAACTATTAAAAACATAATGTGATGAAGTAGTGAAAAGCAAAGCAGTCTTGACTTCCCATGGGCAGGGATTCTGAGTCTTATGTCTAAGATTTAGAAAGCATTCCTCTGACACTGCTGGCCTTCCCAATATTGATCAGGGGTTACTTAAGTGCTGGTGACTTCCCATACAGAAACAACCCTGTGTTTAACCCAGAGTTAAACTACTGTGGAAGTGTGTCCATTCCCTCTTGGCTGGCTGCAGTTCTCTGTCACGGCAAGAGGAGATGGTTTTTAGTTTCTTCAGGTGTGTTGCTCTTTCCTGTCTGTTTTCCTCTCTGGCCCTAGTTCAACATTGTTCTTCAGCTGCAGCACAAAGGAGGTGATTCCTAATGAAAAGAAATTTGTTTCCAGCAACCCCTCACTGAGAGAAGGTCAAGATGTTTTGTTACAGCAATATCTCTTGGGACCAAAGGTGTGGAAATCAACCAAATCAGCTTCAGACTGCAATTCAAATAACAGTGTTTAAATATTGGTGTAACAGGATCAGCAACTTGTCTTAATATCTTTATACTTTAAGCCATAGAATTGCTCAAGAAAAGTGGAAAAAAGCCACATGGCATTTTGAAGGAAAAAGCTTCTATGAGATGTGTGGGTGAAACAAAGGTCAGGATTTGTTAGCTGTGCATTTGCAAAAGGAGTCTGTCTGTGATTTTACTTGCCAGGAGGCCACTCTGACTAACATTAACTGCTGCTGAGAACTTCTGTTGCAGATTCAGAGAGTTTTGCATCACTGTAAAGCCAATGAAGGCCATAATCTTCCTTTGCACATTTTTCTTTATATGGAAATATATTCTGAGGTAAATTAGAAGGAAAATCTATTTCCATCTTCTGAGATACTATCTGCAAAATCAATGCTAAAAGCAATTCTGGAAGGATAAAAATTTCATTATAGAGGCCAGATTTTTTTCCTACTTCTTAATTCTTTGACTAAAATTTACTTATTGTTCCTGAATCTTAACCATGGGATGCAAATTTCTACACTTCATGGTGTTTTTCCAACTTCAATCATGACCTACTGCTAATTTATCTATAGACCAGATGAGAGATGAGTAAGACCAACTGAGCTGAAAAAATATGTATAAGACTCATGTCAAGGGAATTCATTTCAGATTTGTGAACGTGCAAACTCTGTCAGATACCCAAGTAGTCACAAACAGCTTGCCATCAAAAGCAAAGGAGTCTTTAATGTGAAGTGCGGAACTCCAATATGGATTAATATTATAATTAATGTTATTGTAGAAATAAATTAATCTTTCAGAGACCAAAATCTGTCCATTCCAAAAGATACCAAAATTGCTGTAAGAGAAAATTAATGAAATGATAAAAATTTGAATAGGGGTTAATTTGATGTTTCTTGAATTAAATGCTTGGGGCCTGTCTTATCTCAGGCATAGAAAATTACAAGTATATTTCATCAATTACTAGTTTTGCTGGGTTTTGAAGGGACTTAAGCCCTTCCCATGGCCTAAATCTTTCTGGATCTTTAGAACCAATTAGAATTAGTACTGGGTGCAGAGACACAAAAAGGGATGAACTGGGGTTATCCTGCTTAGCTTCTATACCTATTTTCAGTGGATTTTTACAGTACTTTTTCTTGCAAGGAGCAGTCAGATTGCACAGCCCTTTTATGCAAACTGGAGCAGAGGGGAATCCGGATGAATGGCACAGAGCAGGTAGGGAAATTCCAAAACTATCATAACAACTAATAACAAAGCTGTTTTGGGAGAGGAAAGTGGTTTTCTGGGCATTTGGGTTTGGGTGTTTTGTTTTTATTTTCTTCATGGCTTGGTTTGGTTTTCTTGTTAGTTTTGTTTGTTTGTTTGTTTTCAATTATAAAATAGTTTGCCTCCCATATCAGACACCTATCTATTAGATAAGGTGAACACGAGGCAAAATATTAGTGAAAAAAATGTGGAATTCACAGATGAAACAGAGATGTATAAACAGGTGGAAGCAGGACAGAAACAGTTTTGTTTCGTGGCAGTTAGATGTGAAAATCCTAGATACAGATCTACCAAAAATTAAAATTATTTCAAAGCCCACACTAGAAGGACTAACATTGGGAAAGGGCCAGTCTTGTCTTGTCAAACTGCAGAAATCTCTACACAACACTATTTATCCTCTTATCATGAAGGGAAATATCGTTAATGGATTTCTTTCTTCTCAGACCATGACCTTGAGAAGTGATTTATTTACGCTTGGATGGGTACCCAAAAAGAAAAAAAGAAAATGCAAATGTTTGCATTTGTAAATGTTAATATGACAAGTTAGAGAAATCACTGTCTCATCCTGATGTGTGTGCAGTCAAATGGAGAGGAAAAAATAGACTGGGTTTTCACCAACAGAGTGAGATATTGGGGGAGCAAGTAGCAAAAGTGTAAAGAGATCATGAAAAATTTAGAAGCTGAGAAGGTGATTTTGAGTTCCTTCCTTGATAAAACAGAAATTAAGCAAGGGAAATGGTGTTAAGATAACTGCAGGTTCCTCCAAGTTGGTAAAAAGCTTAGAAGGTCCAAGAATTATTACAAGGTTACTGTAATACTGACTCTATTTACTTTGTAACATTTATAATTATTATCTTACCATTAGATTGACACTACTGGATATTTACTCTGCAATCAAATGACAAAATCGACCATGAAATGTGATAAAGAGAAGAAATATGGCAGTGGTGATTTTCAACTTTTTTCATTACCAAAATAAAAATTACAACATAACTGAGGGTATTTCTGACTTAAGAATGGATTTTAGAATGGTGTACATGCAAGTCAAAAACCAAAATGAAGTTATTTCTTCCATGGAGATTGAATTCTAGACTTCAGATTTTTACTCTGATGTTATTTTTGGACTACTTCCATCAAGCTTGGACAAGCTCCCACTTCTATGAAGAGCCTGGGATAATTCTGCTTTATGCTGCAGTAAGGCTCTGAAGAGACTGAAGGATTATTGTCTCCTCAGACCCCCTCCATTGTTAGGAAGACAGAGGAAGAGGCATATATAAAGGAAAACTGTGAAACCTGATGAGCTAAAACATAGTCTAGAGGTATTCATTTTTCCCATTGACTATTAAAGGAGCCTAGGGTCATCATAATCCTAACAGAAGCACATCTGCTAATTGCATGAAATTAGATAAATAACACTCAAGCCTGAATTAAAAAGCCAAAAAGATTAAAAATAAATTCACCAGAACCCTGCTTGAAAAGATCAGGGACTGATTGGAAGATCTCCTGTGTATGTACATGTTTATAAAATTACTTACATGCCCACTCAGCCTCAGTGTAAATATCATTATCATTTTCATTGCCTTCATGTCTTCTGCATTTCATTCTACAAACTCTAAAATCATTAGTTAAAAATTGTATCTGATACTTGAGAATGAGATAAATTTAATCAGTGTAGCTTATAGTAATACTACACTTACTAGAAATGTGTCTTCAATAAATTTGAATTTGGACCATTACTTTTGATTATACGATAAGCATATAAATAAAAGAAGATAGATATTAAGATCATAAGATGGCTTCAACAAGTGAAGCACATCAGAGTTACTGAAAATGAAATTATTACTTTCTGACTATTTTCTATTGAGCTAAAGTCTTTGCTCAAAAACATTCAAATGGCCATGAAATAAGTCAAAAGAAAATCTGTTCATGAAATGGATCCTTAGATCCTTGTTTCAATAAATATCTAATAAAAAAGCTATGAAGTAAACAAGAAAAAATAAGACAAGCATTTATCCTTTCCAAAATTTATCCACTGAGTATATACACCTCAGCTTTACACAGCAATAAATGAATTCACAAATTTATTTGCATATGCCTCACATCTGAAATTTCCATTCCCTTGCTCCTGGACATTATTTTCTGAAAAGCAGAAGTGGGTCCCTTATTTAATTCCTCACATTGAAAAGGCTTCAAATATGATAATAAAATCAGAAAGAAAGTGAATCTAAATCAGTAGAAGAGTGGCAGAATGAAAGACCTGACAGAATGTCTCCCATCCCTTGAAAAAAAATATATGATGACAAACTGATGGTCTAAATTTATGTATCTTTGTTCTCTTCCTAAAGTAGTAACAAAGATGTATTGAGGTTGATAAAAAATGGCAACATTGACAAGGCATTGATTTCATGTTTCTTATTTTTTTTTGTACAATAGTAAAATTATTATAGCCACTCAATTACTTTTTCATTCCATTTCATATAATGAATACAGGTTTTTGCACTATCAAATCTTCCTCATAATGGAAAACCTCATTGAAGACTATCTAATTTTTCCTACCCAGCCTTCATTCTTTTTGCTTTATTCAGAAAAATCACAGGTTATTTGCTGCACTTGTACAGAGGATGTCTATTCTAATGACACTGATGTTCTGAAAGCAATTCTAGTTTTTACAGGTAAAAAAATTAATTTTGAAGTACTGTCTTACTTTGTACAGCTTTACCTGTATTTTTAGCATGATACAGTCAGAGTCAGCATGTCTTCATGCAGCGCAGAGACTTTTGTCTTCACTCTCTTCTCTCCCCGTGGGCTGAGATAATGTAAATTTTTTCTGGACAAGTTTCAGAGCTGCCTGCATCATGCTTTTAATGTATATTCTCAGAAGACTACTGGGAAACAAAGTTTAGCTTTTTGCAGCCTTGTCTGACATATACCATGTTCCCAGAATGTGTTTAATGTCTGTCTTTACTTCTTTACTCACCTTATGTAAGGGGATCTATTCATAGCTGATTAGGAAGTGAGCAAGCGATCACTGCCAGCTCTGCTCCCAAGGCAGTAAAAGAATTCTTTGCTGTTTCTCCCTCCCACAGCAGGATACAGAGTTACATCAGGGGAACTTTGGTTTGGATTTCTTGGAGAATTCAGATGTCTGCACAATGGTGATGCCTTGTCAGACTGGCACTGAGGCTGCATTCAGTAAAGCTAGAAGAGGCTTCTTCAGTGGTTGGGACTACAGCTTCAGCTAAAAGAATAAAGCAGCATAGCACCACCTCGGAAACCAGAGATAATATCACCAAGCTAATTCAGAATTTCCAGTTTTAAAGCTCAAGCTATATAGCAGCATCCTTCTGGGTTAGGGGATATGGAAATCTCATTCCAGATATAAAAGGGAACTGCAAATTTAGACAGTAAAATTTATCTCCTTATGTTATCTCCTGACAAAGTCAGGTGTGCTTCATGGAAAATTGCAAAAGCAATTGGGAAACTCTTGCTTCTGGCCTTCTTGCTGCAAACAAATATATGTTTTGAATTATTCATGGCATTTTGAGCAATATTTTCATAACCACTACCAATTAGACCCAGAATTCACATGGGCAAGACAAGAGCTTTAACTTCAGATTTAGCGTTGCCAGGCAGAATTCTTTATATAGCATAGAGAGGACCCTGTCATTGATTGACACTTTTTCATAGTTGAATATTAAACTCTAAAAGTGATTAGTAAGGTAAATATCCTGGTTATCCTTTCACTGTTCAAAATCCTGCCCCTGGTGGGATCCACTGCGAGGATGCTCTGCTCCTACTAACGTTCTTTGGAGCTCAGCCTGCACAGCAGCTTTCCCGGACACAATTTAGCTTCCTGCTTTTCAATGAAGTAGAAAGGATTATAAAAAATGCATTGAGTTGGCTTGCAGTAATAAGAGAAGTGCCAGTAGAGCACCATGCCACAGGACAGCAGTTTGAAGAATTCATCCTTAAATATAGCCAGGGTAGAAATTAACATACAAGATGCAGGGAATCTAGATACAGGACAAACCTCTGTCTCGTTTTCCAGGAGTTGAAATTATTAATCAGGTAGAAAAGTTAACTCTATATATTTTTACAATTAAAATTAGTTGTCCTGTCCAAGAGACTTAGAAACATCTGTTGTCGGTCTAAACACCAAAAAATGTGTGTGATACCACTTTGACTATTTCATCTGCTGTATCTTTAGCAGTGGATCAGGTACAACATCTTTTGCATAATTAGTTCCATCTCAGTAAAAATTTCCCTTGTTAGAAATAGGGAATTTTAAACCCCTCTGTGTGTATATTTTTTCATCCTGATGACAACAGTGTGAGTTAAGGTGAAGGGAAGCTGCATCTGGGGTAATGTGTCCAGCTGGGGGCTCCTCAGTACCAAAGAGACGTGGAGCTCCTGGAGTGAGTCCAGAGGAAGACTGCAGAGGTGTTTAAGGGACTGGAGCACCACTATTACAAGAAAAGGCTGAGTGAGCTGGGCCTGTTCAACATTGAGGTAAGACAGCTTAAATGTCTATAAATATTGGAAGGGAGGGTGTTCAGAGGATGGAGTCAGGCACTTCTAAGTGATACCAAGCAATGGGTCCAGAAACAACAGGCAGAAACTGATGCACAGCAAATTTCAGCGAAACATGAGGAAGAACATTATCCTATGGGTGACCCCACACTGGAACAGATTGCTCAGAGAGGGTGTAGAGTCTTCCTCACTGGAGATATTCGAGAACCATCTGGACACAAGCCTGTGTCCTGTGCTCTGGGATGACCCTGATTGAGCAAGGAGGTTGGGCCAGATGACCCACTGTGGTCCCTTCCAATCTGACTCATTCCATGATTTTTGTGAAATAAATCATTGAAGACCACAAAATTTCAGAAAACAATGAAATTTATGTATATTTCTGAATGTATTTGCACACCAATAGAAAGAAAAAGCTTTCAACAGTATGGAATTGAGCTTTCTATTCATGTAGAAGAGGTTCTATAATAACCAATTCATTGTGAAGCAAGTTTGAAAGTGGACATTTGAATGACTCTTTCAAGCTTCTTTTGGCTGGAAAGAATACTTTAAGACACAATTCTGACCTATATGTGCAAAATCCTGGTGTCATAGGACTCAACAGAAACTTACAATTAACTTATATTAAATGGAAACTTGGCTCTGTGCTAGATAAAAACAAACTCATGTAGATTTTGATGCTTCCTTTGGATATGTCCTTGCCTCCTGGAAGTCCAAGAGGTCCTTTCAGGTTCATGAAACTCGTAAGAAATTGTTGCTGCTGCCTATATAAAGGGCAGTTGAGAAGAAAGAAATCAAGCTTGTTTGTGATAAGAGGTTCCTCATAAAATAAGTTGATGTTCTGGGGCTTTGCCTTGAATTTGATATCAAAGCAATGCTGATTCAAGGGCACCAGGAATGGGGGTAAATTGTGAAGAACTCCTGAGTGCAGATTTAAGGCAAATTTAGAGGAGAATGCTTTCTCCAATGTATTGAATTGTGGAAGGATCAAATACTATATGGTGGTGAAAAACAAGATGAGAAAAGGAAAATGAGATAATATAGCTAAGGTGGAATCTTACAGAAGAAATTAAAACTTTAGGTGACATCTCTTGAATGTAGGTGCATTGGAGGTGCATTGAGCTCCACTGGAGCTCAACACAATTGCAAAGGATGTAAGCATTGCTCAGATGAGCAAAGCACAAAAGTATTGAACGTTGGTCATCTGGCAGGCCAACAAAGAAGCCAGACAGCTCCTGAATTCCACAAGTTAGTGCTTCAGATGCAGAGAACTCTGCTTTCTCTACTTTCAGTCATTTCACACACTTGAGCTTTGCATGGCACTTCTGTTATTTCAGTGGGTGACAATCAAAATGCAAAAATGTAAATCAAATCCTTAAAGCTGGTCACCCTTGAGAATGACAAGACTAAGTGCTGATGTGGGTGGGGAAGAGAACGGGAAGGTACATATCTTTGAAAAGTATTATTTTCTCTCCCAAATTACAAAGAAAGCCAATCTGAAGCATTGCTCACATATCCTGAGGCTGTGCCTTGTAAGGTACCACACAGTGTCTTTCCTTTGAAACCTGTGTGAGACATGCAGTGAGAATAAAAATACCAATGCCTTGCCACTATGTTACTCTAAGTAGGACAACCAGCTTCCCTTTCTCTTTTCTTGTATCTAATTATGGATTATCTTGACCTTTCCCAAGGTCTGGCCAGTATCAGTGAGGTGTCTCTAAAGCAAGTCAAATAAGGATGAAATTATTTTGGAAAGGCATATTCAAGCTCTCAAGGAAGAGCTGTAACTCTTTCATTTATGACAGTTTAAAGGACAAATGTATCTGGGGAGTCTCACTGAATCCTTCAATGTTAATGAAATATGGAAGCACTAGCCACAATGAAAAGTGTCGGGATTTGGCCTATCTTAAATGTGTATTTATCCAAATTTTCCTGTCTCCTTAAGAGTGGACAAAATTTTACTTGCACAATTGGGGTGCCTTACAAGTTCAAAACCATCAAAACAAGTGTAGTTCAATGCATGATCAAGAACTCGAATGGGCTGCTTAGGGAAGTGATGTAGTCACCACCCTTGGAGATGTGTCCATGTGGAACTTAGGGGTATGGTTTAGTGCTAGGCTTGGCAGTTGGGTAAAGAGTTGGACTTCATGATCTTCAAGTTCTTTTCTAACCTAAATGATTCTATGATTAAGTTACAATTATAATTGCATTCTTTATTTATCCTTGGTTCAGTAGTACCAATTGGATTGAATACAAATGGAAAAGTTACCTGCAAAATCTCCCTGTTATTTTTCTCAAAAACAGCTGAAAATCAAGCCCCATGAATCCATTCATCCCTACTATCATGGGATGGTAGTCCGGGGTTTGTGTTAGAGTCAGTCTTACATTAATATCAAAGTGTCCTTGAGCACAAAGGAGAACAGTATCTATGATGGCACTGGCAAATATAGATTCATGTTTGACAAAGCAATAAACTCTTCTTTGTGCCACTGGGGTCAAGCATCTTCCATGTGACTGTTAATGGCTTCTAACTCCTGCACTGCCAACCGCAGACTGTTTAATGTAGCGTTAAGTGACAAAATCTATATTTAGGATTGAATCTATCTCCCTTAACTTTAGCCACCAAAAGACTGTCTAATCCAATTTAGCTACCAGTGACCTAAGTAGATTCCCTTAGTCGATGGAGATAGGTCTTACATGGCTATCTCTATCACCTGAACTATTTGCTCATCGCCTGAACCAATTTCTGACAGAAGTTCATCTTCTCCTGCTGTCTTCCAACAGATCTGGACGATTAGCGTGGATCGTAACCATTCACACAGTCAAAATAAGACTAATGAATCCCGCTCTCAAGGGAAACAAAAAGAGGAAGTCACTGCAGATAAAAACCTGTTTGTGTGAGTTGTCAGTTGTAACTCTCCTTTCCCCCATGAGAAGTCCACATACACATGGAAAATTCACATGAGAGGCAGCTGAGGAGGTGCCACAGATCATCAAAGATCCCTGAAGTGCCCCCCTCAGACTCATTCCTGAGTCTTGCAGCAGAGCACTGCTCACAATGCCAGTGATGCAACCAATTCAGAGTCTGCTGCAAGAATGTCAAACTTGCCCCTGCTGGGTACATGGCCATTCCCAGCCAGCACAATCATGATATTAATCCATTGAACTCTGTGTTTTGCAGGACCCTCACCACCAAGATCGGAAGAAAAAGATCAACAGGCTGCTGTTGGGATCCATAGAGTGGTGATATTTTCTATTTAATCTGTTTCTGTCTCTCTGTCTTCCCCACCCCTCTTCTTTCTTTATTATTCCTTTCTATCTCTTTGTCTCTACCTCACATTTTCTGTTAAATAAAATCCATACTATTGACTTCAGCCTATGGTCTCATTTTAACTTTAATTCAGTCAGAGGCAACCCTCTAATAATTTTAATAATTGGATCATAACAGTTTGGTGGGGGCAATTATATCCATTCAGGGCAAGAAGGCATTCTGCAGAAATAACATTGCTTTGTCAAACACATCACTTTGCCTTAGCTTTTGCTCATGCTCATATGTGTTGGCAAGTCTTCAAGACTGAAAAGGACAAGTGAAGAATTTAAGAAGGGATTAGATACTATGTCAGGATACCCTGACATAGGGTACAGGTAGACAGGATACCCTGACAGGATACCCTGACAGGATACAGGTAGATGGTGAGTTCTCTCCTTCCAGATGAGCTTTGTCACCCAGAGCAGAAAGAAGATGGAGAAAGCATTCAACCATAAAATTATGGATGAGTTTGTGTACATGTAATTAGAAGCCTGTTGTTCAGTATGTCAGAATGTAGATCAACTTGGTTTTGCTGTTGTATTCCATACTTGAAAAAAATCTTATTTTTCTATGAGACTGTAATAAGTACTATAAATTCTAATAATTTATTATTTCTTTAATCTTTGTTCATGGTATCTGAAGAAGGAAATAACTGTTTCCAAAGTTCAAAGCTTCCTGACTACTTTTGAAGTCATGACAGCACTGTTCCTAGGGAGGACTGTGATCTAGGCAGCTGTCCCCCAGGAATAAAAGTAAATTAATGGGAAAAAAAAATCATAGAGATATAAAACGGTGCTTTCATCAATAGTGTTTTTCAGCTTTGCTTTATGATATGTCATCTGGTGTGGGAGGGAAAGCAAAGTTGCCTGCACTTTGAAGTGGTAGCATGTTCTGAAGCGGTCATTAATGCAGTTCATACCTCTTCTTATGTACTTGATTCATTGAGGTGCTCTGGGCAGTCAGGGTACCTTGAAAAACCCAGGCTGCACAAGCAGCCTGGAGGGCAAAAATCTGACAAAGAAAACTATTAAGTGGAGAGCTTTGGTATTGAAAATATAAAATATTTTTCAGTTAAGATGTTATAATTTTCTAGCTTTTTAGAGAGAACTTAAAGCTAGCCTAGCTTTCAGAAAAGTGTCTTACATTCAATTATTTACGAGTAAGAAAAGTAGCTTTCTCTTTAGCATCTTTTAATTTCAAGTTGAAAAGTTAGATCATAGGTTTCACTTTTTTTCTTCATATTTAAATTATTAAGGCAAAAAAATCTTTTTGCATTATATTACAAATACATGAGTACATTCCTATAATTTTTATCAGTCTGCAAACACTTTCATAATGTGTTAATGCCTGTCTCATACAGTTATTTCTAATCTTAACAGGGAATTTTAATGTCTTCTTCCATGGCATAAGCATCTCCTTAGTCAGTTGATGCATAATTAACACAGTGGCTCTTGTATGATAAAACCTGGTTATTTCTCATACTGTGGGCATATCATGCAGCTTCCATTACATTCCCTTTCTTTGAAGGGTCAAAGAAAGTAGAGGGCACTACAGAACTGTTAATTCTTGCAATAGATTGTACCTAATTACTTAATTATACTGGTTGACTGTGAGAGATAGAAATGGTTAATGGCTTAAACATTGTTAGGATCATCTGAGAGCTTGGGCCCACTGCAGTGAACTGCAGAGAAGCAGCTGTTCATCTGCAACCACCAAAGCCCACCCCTCACTTAATATGCCTGCTAACTAGAATTTGGACTGTGCTAAGAACTTAAGACAAAGGTGGTTCTGTTGTTCAGTTATCCCATGTCTGGGGAGAAGAATGTATCCACAAGTGATGCTGGAATAGAGGCTGGAATGCTGGTGGCTCAGACATTGAGGGGGTGAGCTGCGGATGTGCAAAGTACCTGCCCAGGTGCAGAGGGTGAGAACAGCCCTCGAGGCTGCAGCTGGGTGTAGAACAAGATAAGGAGGATGGCAAACCTTGCGAGGCAGGTGCTGTCCCTGTCCTCAATCAAGTGAACTCAGATGTCATAACTCCCCTGCCATGGATGTAACAGGCAGCTGTAATATCTTAACAGGTGTCAAAGGCTCCTGAAGTGTCATTTCATCATTCAGGTGCCTCATGATCCTCAGCACCCAGAGTGAAACTCCCTGCCACAGGGGAGGTACCTGGGGGTTCCCATGTGAACCTTGGTAAATATAAACCCATCAGACCTCCTGTTTTATGGGTTTTCTCCACCACAGCAAAGGGATTTCCCCAAGAACTTGACAGATTATTCAGTCTGCAATTGCCACTTTGACCAACAGACATCAACATTTCAAGCCTTGTTTGAGGAATCAAATGGGTAGTGACTATATACTTTCTACTCTTATTTCTTCTCTTTCTTTTCCCTATTTTTTTCTATCTCTACCTCACATTTACTGTTAATAAAAATCTGTACTATTGACTTTGTTATATGATCTTGTTTCCACCTAAACTTAGGCAGAGACATGTCTCAAATGATTTTAATAACCAGATCATGACCCATATGATAGTTATTGTATTGCATTATTTCTGCTGATAATGGATGATATAATTTAGCAAAAATAGAATACTACTTGGAAATCAGCTCAAGATCTCTATATTTTGTACCCTCTAGAAGGCCTTTTTACCCGAGGCCTACTAAGGATGTAAGAAATACAAGTGTTTTGAGTTTTCTTTGTATGTTTTCTATCATAGGTTCTGCTTTGAACCAAATTCCATTTAGGATTGTCTCTCACAGGCTAGAGCAATGCCTACTTAGACACCCATATGGAATTTCCCAAAGGAGACAATCAGAACAGGAGATGTAAGAAGATGGACTTTCACAGGTGCTCTCCCTGTTTCCAGTAATTTTTGGGATAGATGATTCCTTAGAGAGTCTTATCTTGGTATTTAATAATCACAGACTCTTCTTCCCTGTCTTTTTCCTGTGATTTCTGTCAACTGCGTCATCTACTAGAAATCTACAACCCTGTGGCAGGGTAACTACAACTTAGTTAAAAATCTCAGAATAAACCCCTCATTTTCAGAAATACCTTTTAGTTTCTATTGAAGCTTTTTTTATTCTCTTATTGGAGGATACCATGAATATCTGATCAGATTCACTCTTCATTATTTGCACTTGCATGCTATTCATGCTATTCAAGTTACTTGATGACTAACAATTGTCTTACCTTTTTCTTCACATTCACTTATTTTCCATGGCATTCACTGCTCAGTACATACACTTCTCATACCTAAGCCAGTCCATAACTTTAATTATTCTAAACCTGTAACCTAATAATTAACCTGTGCTGAAAATTCTCCAATTCTACTACTTTGGTACATTGCACAGAAAGCAAATATTGAGCTATTTCTCACTTTATTGCTGCAGTAAAACATAGAAAACAGGACAATAACACAATTTCTTGTATTTCGGTGTATTGAGTTTGCACGTCAAAGTTTTGGTAGTGGAAGGGGCTACAGGTGTGGTTTCTGTGAGAAGCTGCCAGAAGCTTCTCTCGTATCCAACAGAGCCAATGCCAGCCAGCTCCAAGAGGGACCCACTGCTGGCTAAGGCTGAGTCCATCAGCAACAGAGTACCACTGCTGTGGTGATTTATACAAGAAGGGCAAAAAGTTGCTGCACAACTGAAGCCACAGAGAGGAGTGAGAATATGTGAGGAAAACAACTTTGCAGATACCAAGGTGATTGGAGAAGAAGGGGAGAAGGTGTTCCAGGTGCCAGAGCAGAGATTCCCCTGCAGTCCATGGAGGTCCATGGTGGAGCAGAGATCCACCTGCACCCCATGGAGGACCCCACACCAGATCAGGCAGATGCCCAAAGGAGGCTGTGACCCTGTGGGAAGCCCACACTGCAGCAGGCAGGACCTGTGGCTCCGTGGAGAGAGTAGACCACTGTAAAAGAGGTTTGCTGGCATGGCTTGTGACCCTGGGGAGAACCCACACTGGAGCAGCCTGTGCCTGAAGGATAGCACCCTGTGGGAGGGACCCACACTAAAGGAGTTCATGAAGAACAGCAGCCCATGGGAAGGACTCAGGTTGGAGAAATTTGTGGAGGACAATCTACCGTGGGAGGAACCCCATGCTGTAGCAGGGAAAGTGTGTGGGGAGGAAGGAGAGGTTGAGAAAAGGTGTGATTCTGTGATTGCAACCCCATTCCTCTCCCCCTGTATCACTGCAGTGAAGGAGGTAAAGAAAATCTGAAGTTGAGTCCAGGAGGAAGGGAAGGAACGGGGGAAGGTGTTTTTTAAGATTTGATTTTATACCTCATTACCCTACTCTGACTTGACTGGCAATAAATTAAAGTAATTTTCACCAAGTCAAATCTGTTTTGCCCATGACAGTAATTGGTGAATGATCCCTCCCTGCCCATATCTCAACCCACCAGCCTTCTGTTAGACTTTTTCTTTCCCCTGTGCAGCTGAGGGTGGCAGTGATAGAATGGCTTAGGTGGGCACCTGGCATTCAGCCAGGGTCATCCCACTGCATAGAGTTAACTTCACTTTTGCTTCTACATGTCACCCTCCATTACGTGAAGGGGAAAGTAATATGCTTCTTTAATTTTTGCAAATTATCCTTTCTAGGCATTCAAACTACTGAATACTGAATAGGTTAGATGACAGTAGTTCACCAGTGTAATTTATTATATGTCTCATGAATGCTAAGAAAGCACACATAGAGGAAAAATGTAAACTGAATGAAAAAAAATTATCAAATTCAACCTAGGGTGGTGTCCTTCAAGGGTAATAGTTGAGTTTTAATTTCCTATTCAATTTATGTTCCATTTAGATGACAAAATTACAACTGCCATTAAAATATTTTACAAATATTGATTCATCTGTATTTTAGTTAAATAAGTATTATGAAAAAGCAGGGAGTGTGGTGATCTTCCAGTTAGAGCATACACTCTTACTTAAATTAAATAGTTTACTAATAGTGAAAAAGGTGGCATAATTAAGAGGAACTAGAATCCAGAACTTGGGAAAATCCAATTTTCTTCCTAAGATACAAATGTGTAATGTTTTTTAGAACTTTTTGGAGTACAACAATCCTCAGATTGTTTCTAGATCCAAAATCTAGATTTCTAGACTGCTTCTAGATTCAAAACTTCTTTGTGGCCCTGCTGAAGCTGCAGTTTAGCTACTCTAAAAGTCAAGGTCAAAATGATTATTCCTGTCATTTTGTGAGGCTGCACTTTGCTAATGCAATAACCTAGCAGAGAGACCAGTAAGGCTGCAGGTGCAATTTCTGATTTGAATCTATTATTTTCTATGACTCAATTCCTGGTTACCTGAGATAACACCTCTTTCTCAAGGACACATTTTGTTTGAGTGTAATTGAACAGCTGGAGCCAGAGGCTTTCTCATGTAGACAAATATGAGCTGCTCAAGGCGTAGTCTGCAAGGGATACTTCCATTCTTATCTCACTCCTCCTAATCAGGCTATAACCTAGAAATAACTTTTCATGGACCCCATTGTTTTGGTTGAAGATATTTTGGGGAAAAGGAGTAGCAGATAGATAACATGGGCATGAGTTAATTAAGCAATGCATTAGTGTAATATATCAAATTAAAACCAAATACCATAATATTTTATATATATATATTATTTATTTTTTTTTTTAGTATAGGGGTGTGAGAGACTGTAGAAAATGATTATTGGCTCAAAACCTCTGAAGCTGGGTGCAGCAGGGCAGTTCTGCCTCGGTGGAATGGTGCTGTGCTCCACAGCCCACCTGTGCAGCCCCTAGCCCAGCCCAGGGTGGCTGTCAGTCACTGGCACACCTGAAGCAATGCCCCACATGCTGCTCCTGATCACCAATCGAGCCCTCAAAACATGGGTCTATAAGGCTGGATGCGTAGGGTTTGTGAAGTCAATGCTTGGGGAAATGCCTTATTTTGGTTGGATGTTTTGTCTTAAATTTTGACAAATTTCTGGTCTCCTAAAGTTTGTCAGCAAAGTTTGTTTTTTCACCTCCTGTGAACATTGTTGCAAATCTCCTGGGTGCCCAATTCAGTGAAGAGTAGCACCACAAACACCTTTTAAGTAAACTTGCTAAGTCAAGATGGAGGCTCAATACAGGGTAAGGTGTTTTTTTAGACAGGAAAATGAGTGAAATGTATCATTCCATTTGAGCAGGAATGGAATGCATCGTGTGATGCTTTTTAAAATGGCTTTAGAATTCAAAATACAATTTGCAATGAAATAATGTCTCTAAATGTAATCACAGAACCAGTACCAATGGACTATTTCATACTATTTTATACCCATGTGTAAGCAGTAGAAAATAGAATTTCAATTATTGCACTTGACATCTTATTAAACTTTTCCATTTTAATATTTTTTTCTCAACTTTCCTGTCCTAATACTCACAAGAGAAATTTTTTTCCCCCTTGTATTTATTTATTTCTGACAGGATGGAATTCAATTACCATTTTTTATATTGAATTATCCTATCATTATAAACTACCTTCTTCTTTCTAAGCTCAAAACATGTATTTAGGTGAAGGCATTCATATCCTTCAGAAATATTTTTGTGATACTTTATATTTGACTGGTAGTGGAGCTCAACAGTGATTGAGCAATAGAAATAAACAATAACAACAAATTTCAGTGAAACCGTGTCTCAGTAGTAGCAAAAGTGTATTATTGCAAGTTGATAATTGACACAATTTATTCATTTAATCATTCTGGATTCTGGATGTTTTTATAAGTATTTTGAATCAAGTCTTATTTAAGGTATGCTACAGAAAAAAATCCTCTTGCTTATATATGTCAGTGCAATAAGTTGTCCAGTAGAGTTCTTTTGAATACATATTTAGGAAGACAGAGACAAGTTTTAAAAGACAGAACTATGTTTCAAATATTGCTGTAGGGTTTTACCAAATAAGACTCTAAAGAATCTTCCAAGCTCTGGAAATAGAGTCAAAGTAATAGCCCCAAGGAAGCAAATATCTTGTAAGCAATTGTGTTTTGCTTTAACCATCAATATCAGAATCCTTCATGTGAAACTACTGAGAAGCACTCACTATTCACCATGTGGTACCCTCATAAGAGAAGATCTGAGCACTTTGTTAACATCTTTGTGAATCCTCTTACTTTGTGGCAGGGTGTTTAGATGGCAGCAGGATTTACGGAAGTGAAGGAGAGGCCTCTTGAATAAAGCCCCAGAAGAGAGAGAAAACTCTACCTTCTCATGTGTTAAAGGACCTAAGATTTGTCAAAATAACTAATATGGCACTCAAGGTAAACCCCTGTCACTGGCACTTGGGACTGATCTCAGGTGGTGTCTTTGCACGGCACCTTCTAATTGTTCACCTCATAGGACAAAGTGGGGAGAACCTAAAGCAAGCTCTGTTTGCAGGGCAAAGTACACCCTGTGCTTTGTACTGACATTGTTATACCATGAAGTCAGGAGTCTGAATGGTGAAGGGATCCCTTAAATGGGCAGCTCTGAATGGTGAAGGGATCCCTTAAATGGGCAGCGACACCAGCCTGCTTCTGGCTATTCTTTCAAGGACCCAGTCAAGTTACTGTAACTGCAGTTTAGTAGTCCTTATGAGGAGATCCTGGAAGAGGACCAAGACATGCAAGTTTTCTACATTTTCTACAGTATTCTGCAGAGGAATTTTGTCACCCACCCTAAGGTGACAAACAAAGTAAAAATGTGCTCAAAGTTTTTCTGTGACTTTACTGTTGAAATTGCATTTTTTTTTAAATCTAGCATTAAAAAATTCATATTTTTAGCTTTTGTTCTGAAATATTCCCCCACATGATTGAACAATCTATACCTGGAAGGAAAGTTCACATATTTGATTGGTTTGATAGTAGCCAGACCTGATACAGAAGAAATATATATTACCATCAATTAATTGTCTTCAAAACTAAAGTAATAATCAAGCACTTATTCTGTTTACAGCAAAAGGTACCTTACCTAGATTTTGAATTGTGTTCTGTGGTCTCCAGAATGCAGAAAAGCACAGCAGAGAGCATTGTCTGAACAACATGAATAGCTAATTTTAAAATTCCTATTTATATGAGTTTTGATATATGTGTCTTGAATCTCAATTTCATTCAGGAATAAGAGCCTTTCAGATGTTGCTTAGAGTAATATTATGTTATCAGAAAAAGAGAAAAGTATACAGAAAATTACAAGATGTTATAGCATGCTATAATAAGATAAAGTTAAGCTCTTATACTGTTATACTTTGAAGAAGCGGTACAAGAGTATTTGCCCTACACATTCAATAGTATTAGATACCACACAGGACTATTAATGTTCCCATTTTGACCTCATAAATATATTCAGGAAGCAAATTATCTGCTATTAACACACCCACTCTCTGGCCCCTGCTTCCCAAACAGATTTGGCTTAGTGTGAGTGTAGGATGGGGTAATTTGACTTTTGCAATCACAGCAGACAGCTGTGAGTGATGCATGACATGAAAATGAATTATCTTTGCTCTTGCTCATTGAGAGCAGAGAGTTCTGTGAAGTTATTATGCTGTGTTGTAGTCTGTACCTGGTAGGCATGGAGTACAGGAAGATAAAATAAGCTTTTACACCAAGTTTTATTAATTATTCTTATACATACAGAAAAATAGCTTTATATAAATAACATATTCCTTAATTTCCTTTCTATCTCTCTCCATTCTTCATCACTGTGAGATAATTCCTCCTTGCTCCCAGTCATTCAGCCTTAATAGCAGAGTGCTAAACTTGACCCCTCTTTTCCTTTTCCACCCACTGCTAGAATGTTGTTAAATGTCACAGTTAGTCCTCAGTAAGATGAAGAAGCTATATAATTTCTTTTCTATTTCAGCTGTTACAATTCTGATAATTTATCAAAACTGTCTAATCACCTCTCCTCTCACCTGATTCAGCTTTCTTTTTTTCCTCTCAGGCTTTACACTGTGAGCTTACTGTCCCACCTATCAGACCTTTTTCTCAGCTTACTCTTGTTTTTCCCCTTCATTTACTGGGCTCCCATTTCACTGTTTTTGGAGACTCTGTGGGTTTTTTGTGAGATACAACCTTCCTGTTACAACCTGTCACTTCTATATATTCTATCCCAAGTGGCCAGCTGTTGCTTGGAGTTCAGTTCCTTCTGCTCCCTGGCCCCTTGATCTTCTCGATATTTTTCTTATTGGAGGAGTCTACAATTTTGGAATTCAGCACATTCTCATTTTCTTTACTTTCCTCTTCTCTGAGCCCTTAAATCTCGGCTCATTTACACCAGAAATATTTGAATTATTTTCTAATGTATTTTACTTATTCTGAGCTTCCTCTGTCTCTCAGGTATGGTTTTGAACAATTTTTGAGACTTACCTTTTGTTATGAACTCCAGTTATGAATAAGGGCAATTAAGATTTGTTTTGTGGACTTATGTGTTACCATCTGAGTCAGTGAGCCATGTTTGGAAATTGTAGTTTGAGTAATTGTTTGAATTACAGCATATGGAGAGCATAGAAACTTTTTTTTTCCTTGGTGCTTTTTGACAAGTTCTGAAAAAAATCAACAGCTTGCAGAATGTAGTAAATATGTCAAGTGCATACTTGTAAACATATTCATTTCAAATCTGGGTGTCCATAGATAGGTTCCTAAAATCTGATGTAGACAGCCACATGAGAAATCTACTCTGAAGTGTTGAGTAGTCACATTTCATGGTGACTGCCTGACCTGTCTGGTTTCACTTGGAGTACATCCCATGAATTCACGGGACCAGAAAGACCAGCCGACCTGAGCAGCCATGCCAACATTTGTGTCTGCTCCTGAGCAGTTCCTGGAAAATATCTGATTTCCAAACAAATCACTCTGATACGCTGCACTGAAAGCAGTTTTTGCATTAACAAGTGCATGTGAGAGCCTACATTTTCGTTTTGTGTATGGCTGTCTTGTGCGTGTTGCTGTTTGCGACTCAGCCACAAGTGTTGTGGTCCTGTGCATGGTGTGACTGATTCTGAACAGGTCAACAATGGGTGAGGGAAGGTAAAGGCTTTGTCTCCTCTTCATTTATTTGTTTTGGTTCCTGGGCCACAAAGGTGATGCTTCTAGCTTGTTTTGCCACCTGCCATGCTCTCTTTCTTTCATTTGGATCTGAAAAGGGGAAGATCCTTCTACATCTGCTCAACCACACACCCTGGTGAGACGACTGCAGCATATGCATGGGACACGCCGTGGGTGGTACAGGAGTAGGGTACTAGTCAGATGGAAGTAATTTTATGCTTTCTCAGAAGGAAAACAAATGACAGATCTAGCTGCGCCTGACACTGCCTGAGCACCAGAGACTCTCTCTCCCTCCAGGAAATCTCAGGTTAATGAGATGGAAAATGCAGTCAGCAGATTCCATGCCATCAGAAACCACCAAACTTGCACAAACTGCCCCTGTACCTCTGAACTGTGTCTTATTTCTAAAGCTAAAGCACTCTTAATACCAGATTCTTAGCTCAGTCCTGATCTGATTTTTAATATCTCCACTCTGCCCTTCATACTAATCAGATTTTTAAAAGGAAAAGCAGAGGAGGTTGCCTCAGATACTGAAGTCTCTACAGTAATTTTCAGGCAGAAAATCAAATTGCCTGTGGGCTGTAGATTTTCATAGTGTGTATGCATAGCAGAGGTCACCTTTAACATTAAGGGCATGAATCTCGTTTTCCCTACATCATTTGAGCTCTGGTGTAATGTCATTTATAACTTCAGCAGGTTCGCACTGACTGATCTGTGGGGTTACTAAGACCATTAATTTGCCCCAGACCCTGTATTTAAAATGTAACTAATGGCAACAAAAACTCTTAACTGTGCTTTAGAGAGAAAATATAATAATGAAAAGCTACTGACAGCTTCTAGGAACCATACTAGACTGCTTATTTAATTTTGTAAAAAATTGTCTCATTGCTGGATCCAACCATTATAACTTTCTGAGATGAAAATTAACCCATTACCCCCATTTTGCAGACAGAAGTGAGGTTCTAAGAGATAAAAGGACTGTCAAAATCATTCAAAGGGTGAAATTGCATGGTTTCTCAGTCTTCTTATGGTTTATTACACTTAAAATAGGATAAGGTGGATCCTCCAGAGAGAAGGTGGAACTGCAGTAGTATAGGACATTGAGAGAGGGAAAAGAATGAAGTCTGGCTTTTGAGCTTATTTTGAATTTTGACACTGGAAAGACAACAACTACTTGGCTACTTACAGAGCTCCTAGAATTAAAAAAAATTGTTCTTATGTGTGAAGGAGCTATTACAGAGAGAGGCTGTAACATGAAACAGTCAGAACCTCAAAATTTCCAGGACAAATATGAAGGATGCCAAATGTAGTGACTGCTGGAGTCATAAACCCCAAACATGTTTTAGCTGCTGTGTTTCCCTCAAGAAGCAGCTGACTTGGACACTGAGGTTTTGTGTTCTGCTGAACAGCTATGAGCTGCACTGTCACATTCCATTTACATTCATATGTCCTTGGTTTGCTGGAGATTCTTGAGTTGAATCTGCTGCTGCTGGTAGAGGCTCTCTCTCTTAACATTTTTCCTGGTAAATAAAAAGAGCTATACCAAATGCAGCAACAAGTCATTCCAAACTCATGACCCTTTTTGATGACACTTCTAGGGTCTAAACAAACCAGCTGTGATATGCAATGCATTATTAATGTTCTCTATAACAAGGTTTTTGAGTACGTCTCCAATACTAAAGTTACCATCTCCTGCTTAATTCAACTGTATTTGTGCTGACATCACCCTAGTACTGACTGTGCTGAAATACCTGTGCCTTCACTTTCCCTCCATCTCAAAACCTCCCAGGATAAAACAGTCAAGTTCTGCTTCGGAAGTGGTAGAGCCTGAGTTAAATTTATTTCTGATTCCTCTTTCCATAGCTACTTGCCTCCACAGATTAGAGAAGCCATTTCTTTGCAGCCTCCCAGAGTATCACACCTTTCATACATTAGTCATCTCCATTTAGCTGTGTCCTTTATGCCCTACAGCCAGTACTTCTATGGCTGTAGATCCTGTACATAATTTTGCTGCCTGATGTTCTTCAGTGTTTGTTCACTTCTTAGAAGATTTCCTGCATTGTTGTTTGTTTTTCTTGACTCCTTTCATGCTTTTCAAAACTGTACAGTGACTTGCAAGGATCTATAGTCTGCGGTTAAAACCACAGGGCTTTATCACCTGGGTGTAGCAGTAGGGTACCTGGAGAGAGCAAAGTATGCAAATCTGTGACACTTTGGTTAATGACTCTCTATCACAAGCCATCATTCTTTCAGCCAAGACAATCTAAGTGATCTAACTGATATTTATGGTTATTGAGATAATGTATCCATGTGGAGTATATCCACCTGCAGAAGGCACTCATTTGGGTATAAAGATTTGACCTTTAATATGATCATATTTCTTTTATGTTAGCTGCTGTGTCTGGCACAATCTATTACTAACTGTTATCCATCTTCCTCTTCAGCATATTGATACTTCTGATTTTGAGCAAAGAATTTCATGCTTTGCACCCAATAAATCACATTGCACAATGTGCTTATAAAATGGCACAGAATTTTACTTTTATAAACAGGAAATTTTATCCAATTATTCCTGAATGTTCCAACAGTAGTGTTTCTAGTACGAATGGGCAAAACCTTCAACATGGACTTGCTTTTTTGACAGTTCACCTTTAGATCAAAGTCTGCAGGTTATGCCTTGGTTCATTTTTACTTCTAGGAATATTTTCTTGGGAGAAACTTCTTATTAATGCATTAAAATTCAGGAAAAAATGATGCAAAAAAGTGTGTAAGAATAATTAAGAGCATAGCTAAGATCAGTTAAATATTAATTGTTGCTGTCTTTCAGCTACAGTAGAGACAGATTTTTCAGATGCTATTTTCACACACACTGTTTAAGGAAATAGCATATGCTAGTTTGTAAATCTGAATTTATATCTAACTGAATTATCTGAACACAGCCAAGTTACAGTCATATAGCTTCTATTTCTAAGATTTACAATGATTCAGATCATCACTTCTAAGAGTTGTAATTTTCTGCAAAACCAAAGTATGTTCTTTATAGTCTTTTGATTGTTTAGGCTGTATTTGAGTTTCCTGAATATGTGCTATGCATTTGCATATTTTTCAATAGTACTGTTTTCCCTGTATTGAAGATTATTAAAAAAAAAGCAAAACAAAGAAACTCCACAAAAACCAAACTATCAAACACTGAGACAAAAAATAGGCAGAGCTTTTATTTTCTCATACAGATTTTAGCCTTTATATTTCAAGTCCTGCCTTTTTTCCCTCTAAGTAATATCAGAATCGGGCTAGAGCTAACTAGAATTTAATTTACTGTTGCAAGTGAGTGTGCATAGTTATTAATCCTGTCAGAACACATTTTGGTTTACATACTTTTAAGGACAGACCTTTTAAGATTTCTGCAAAGCACACATTTCATAGCATTCATTCTAAGAAGAATGTCAGTCTAAATAGACATAACTAAGAATTTCCCTTTCAATTTCCTATGATTTAAGCATCTAGTTTTGCTTAAAAACAGAAATTCTAATATTTCTTAGAAAATAAAATTACTAAAAGAACATTTGGCCAATAAGAAATTTTTGTTACTATCAAAATGAAACACTCTTTTGAACTTTTAGTCTGAAATGAATTTTGAAAGGTTTCATTTTGCAGAATTTTTGGGAAACATTTCAAAATGGCAACATGAAGCTTTATACCACCAGAAAAAAGTTTTTTCAGTAAGAACATGACGTATTATTGAGTGCTCCCCTATTATTGCAGTCAAAATATTCTGCTAAGAGCATCCTGTTACATTTCTTGGATAGTAAATCTCATCACGCCCTCCTCACACACAGGGACAGATCTTCTGAGAGTAGTTGGGGTTAAGTTGGTGCCCCAACCAGCAAGTAAGTCCCACCCAGCTGCTTGCTCACTCCCCACCACATATATATAGGAGAGAGAGTTGGAAAGGTAAAAGTGAGAAACCTTGCAGGTTGATATAAAGACAGTTTATAGGTAAAGCAAAAGCTGCACATGCAAGCAAAGCAAACCAAAGAATCCACTCACCTCTTCCCATGGGCAGGCAGGTGTTCAGACATCCCCAGGAAAGCTGGGCTCCAGCATGCCTAACAATTACTTGGGAGGACAAACACCATCATGTCAAACATCCCCACATTCCACTGTCTTCCCCAAGCTCTATATGTTGAACATGATGCTTATGGACATGTTCCATAGGGTATGGAACATCACTTTCATTTTCCTGTGACCTTCTTTACAACTCTGTTACTCCAGTGCCTGTGTGAATCTGCCAAGAATGTTGATTTACACTTATGATGATATGGAAAGGCCATCTTGGCTGTTACCCTGCTGGGAGACTGCCAGGGTACGCTCGCTCTCTGATCTCATCTTTGCTTACTGTGCAACCTAACTTTTCTGCTTTCTCTTCATACATGGTAGAAGAATTTATTGCAGGATATTGATTCCTTCTGGTTGATCTTGAAGAAAAACAGTCTTATTAAATCTATACTATTGAAATACATTTTGCTTTTGCCAATATTTTTAGCAGTCTATGGACTCTTCCATAGATACAGTAGGAGATGTTTCCTAGCTTCAGTGCTGTATTTGAGTAGATTCAACCATTTGATGATAACTAAATAAAATATATATAACTTTTACCCATTTCACCTTCCTAAAATACTTGTCTGTATTGTCATTTCTTTGTTATGCTGGCAAAAATAGTCCAAAGGAACTGTATCAACTGTGCAAAAAGAGATCTGAGACAGTCCCAGCAGGAACTCTCTATTCATTCAATTGCAAATTTGATCTGCTAAATTCACAATTTTTTTACAGCCTAAACAAGACTAGGTAGAAAATCAAGAAAAAAAGGGTAAACTCACCACATACTAGATAAATATTTTGTTTCACCTGCTATTCTTTTCTTCTGTCTGCAGAAAGAAAAGTTTCTTGTTCTTTTTGTCAGTTTCTTTTCCTCTGTTGTTGTATTGCAATAAGAAATTTCCTGCAAATTTAGTCTAGTGTTCAGAATTCAACCTAGTGCCTACTACACATTTGCATGGATTATTTTAAACATCTTCAAAATTAATATTGACTATGAGGATAGAAGTAGGTTAAAAAAACCTGAGAGGTGAGTGTTCAAGTAAAATTCAGCCCCAGTTTCTTTCAGCTGAGAGCATGATCCCAGGTTTTTCATCCTGAAGCAAAATCTTGCTTATAGTTGACTATTTGTTTTCAGACTTTCCCTCAGGAGAATATTCTTGATATCAAGGCTGGTTTTAAATCCACAGCAACACCCTCTTTTTGCAGAGCAGGAATAAGGCAACTGATGTGTATCCCATAAAATACACAACAAGTGCACGCTCCAAAACTGGTCCTACGTTAACTGCAGAACATCTCCTGGGCTACTTCTCACATGTTTGTACCAGTCTGCTTCTGGTCTGGAGTCACATTGTTGTGTGGTCATCTAAAAATAAGCCTCCGGGGAAAAAAAAAGGATGTTTTTTTCTTGACTGTTGTCAATCACACTAAAATATGGGATGGAAATGGACTTCAACTTAAAATAATGAAACCAGATTTGGCACAGACATAATTTAAGAATTAGCAGCAGCAGAATCTGAGGCCATCATGTTTTCTTTTTAATTGCTAATCATCAGAAATTACCCTCACTTGATCACTATTACTCAGTTAAATAAAAAATATGCTAACGGCATAAAATGATATTCAATCATTGTATCACTGTCTAAACAATTACTTAGGCCCAAAAATGTTTTTTTTTTTCAGAAACCCCTTGTGTGAGCTATGTAGAACAGTTAAGATATGCTGTATGTTTGCCATACTTTATTTTTCCTTATATTTACAGTTTCTTTAAGTTCTATATAATGTCACAGAAATATACTGAGCGTAGACTTCACAGAGGACTTTTTATTAAACACCTGCCTCTCATAAACTTTCCTCATTATTGAAAGTAAATATATTCTACTTGTATTGAAAGACAACTCTTTAGACAAGGGAAGCACTGCTCTTTTGAGACCTCGTGAAACAGATTGCAGTTTTTTTTGTTCGCTGTCTGCTTACTTATTTACATACTCCTTCAGTTGCACCAAATAGAAAAGATAAGCTGGTAATTTCTTTCTCAAAGATAATGTGAACCTTAAAATAAAATCCAGTTTTGGAAAACTTTGAGTATTTAAAAAGATTTATTTCCTGAATTGCTTTAAAATATGTTGGTTGGCTTTGTTTACAGATTTTCAGGAAAATATAAGAGAATTAGCACACCTTTCAGACACGTAAATATATCATTAAACAGTGGAAACATATTTGGAGCAGACTATGACTCCAAAAAGTTGATTGGGACCACTTAAATTTAATAAACAACTCACAAAGACTATGAGCCATCTTCTTTACAGTGCTCCTTTCCCCAGAAAAGAGTATTTCAGAGGGCATGGTTAAAGTTGATGAAATACCAAGCAATAGGAAAGAAAAGCAGATGAGTGACCCTGATATGAGCTCTTGGTCAGAGCATGGCACTGACAACACCAAGCTGGTGGGTTCAATCCCCACCATGGGCCATTCACTTAAGGATTGGGCTTGCTGACTGCTGTGTGTCACTTCCAACTCAGGCACTAGAGTTTCAGAAAGAAACTAGACATGGTTTTGTCTAGTGCCTGAGTGCTGTCAGCAAGCTCCCCGTGACTTATCAAGCAAGAAACTAATAGGTGACAAAAGACGAAGGTCATTCTCCACAACATCAGCAAATATTCAGAAAGATTACACATTACCCTGACAGTTGTGGACACTGTACTTATTCCAGGGATGAGCAGTGAGGCAGCAAGGTTTCATTAAAACCAGAGGGATGTTATTAAACTTTTATAATTTCATTGCAATACATGCAGCAGCATTTTACATAAATTGAAGCCTGTGCAGCAACATGCAATGAGGGAACCAGTAAGTAGTGAATTACAATAATCAATATGAGAAATGACAAATGCATTAATCAACTTTGTGTCAGTGTCCCGACCTGGGAAGAAATTAGTTTTACATAGATCACATAAATACTAGATAAATTACATACTGGGCCAAATGAATGGCTCATGTAACTCAATTGCTGATATGCAGCTGGTGACACATTTGGATCTAGAGATGAATTTGGATGATTACATTTTGACATGATATCATACTGAGTCAGGCAATTAGCATAACAACATTTTCACAAGGTCTTATTTTAATGTGAAATGTATGTAGATTCAGCTGTGCTCATACATTTTTCTTGTTTGCAAGGGGCATTATATTGCTCCACCAGAAAATGTCTTTGCTGCAAAAGTTTTTCTGGCTAAGTTTAGGTTTGTGTATTCCATTACTAGAAACAGGAAAATTATGCTGCTTGCTTTTTTTTTGTTTGGTTGGTTGGTTTGTTGGGGTTTTGTTTGTTTGTTTGCTTTATCGAAAGGGACATTCCTTAATATACACAATAAAATGATAACACAGACAGATGACCACTTGTGAGCTTTCAAAGACTTTGTAAACTTTTGGAAACTGATTTTGTTTGAGCTCTTTGGTAGAAGGCATGCAAACATAGCACAGAGGATGTTTCTTACGTCTCTGCATTCAGTCTCAATCCAAGTACCTAGAAACACATACATGTTTACTGCAATTATTTATATGCTTTATATAAAAATTAAGGGACTTGTTGGACAAGATTCTTACAGAATTTTTTTCAGGATGGGTTTAAATGAAGCAGCCTTTAACATATCTCTTCATTAATGATTGTATAGAATAGCAACAGTGATAACTATACTTATCCATTCTAATTTTCTCAGCTCACCATTGGGATTGATGAGAAGACTGTTTCAAGTGTAAGTATTCTCCTTTAAGGAACAGGAACAAGTCCACTTGCTACATCCTCCAGTACTGAGATAAATGACAACACATGCACTGTTAGTGCCAGCTTCTTACAGAAACGAAAGCAGGGAGTGAAAATGAATAGCAGCATGGCTGCTTGCCCTAGGTGCATCTCTCTCAGGAAGTACAAGCATCTTTGAAAAGGAAGCAAGAAAACAAACATACATGGCAGGCAAGACAAGTCTTTTAGGCTAACAAGCATAAATGTTAAAATTAAGAGAGACTTGCCTTGAAAACTGCTGGTACAGAAGAATATACAGTATACAGAATAGCTGTGCACAGATACCCAAGTGAAATAAAGTAAAAATTTAGAAAGAAAAGATAAAAGGGTGAATTTTAAACATCTCCAATATACCTTTATTAAATCCTCAACATTTCTGTATTCTGTATGTAAAAAAATACGAAGAATAAATGAAAATGGCAGGTTGCAGACACTGTGCTGGCTGACTAGTGATGATATGTATTGATCCTGCCAATGTCTCAGAGTTATTCATATGCAATGATTGCCTTTTTGACTGTTCACTCAATTCTTGTTAGCAAAAAGATCAGAGTGAGACAGTGAGATCCATTAGTCTCCTCAAATGCTAGCGACTGTCAAATAAGAGTTTTTTTCACTTGGACTAACTCTATCCTGCATGGATGAGGATACCCACGAGATCACTAAATAATTAAGGCATGACCCAAAACATGACAAATAGCATTGAACCAACAATTCAGGCAATCTTAGTAAGCAAAATTGATTTAATATTCAAACAATGAATTGAAAGAACAACGCTGTCCTAAGAAATCTGCATACCAGAAGTAGATAAAGTCAGTTAATCTCATTTCTGACCAGAAATCTTATGGGTCCCACTTGACAAGGAGGAAATATAAGATGGAGACTAGCATTGTCCTAAGGGAAAAAGCATGTGAGCAAAGAAAAACCATATTAACTTTCAGTCACATTAGTAGAGTATTTTGTCGATACACTGTTTCTTCAGTGTGTGAACATTCACCTTTTTTCATACTTACTAACACATGGAAAGGACTTTATATAAAGAGATAGTCCTACTTCTGTGCAAATGGTGATTGCCCTTATTTTCATAACTAACACTGAAATAAAATGCTTTGTCTAAAGAAAAAAGTATGATTATTCTAAAATTGAGGCCCTGAGGAGAAGATCCTGGCGGCAGAGAAGAAAAGACAAATCTTTGAGTTAGAAAACTGATAGGTCAATTGAGTGACACTGAACTGTTTTCTGTTTCCACCATTGTGATTATAAACATTGAAGTGCTAAAGAAATGAAACAGTAATAATTGAGAATAGACTGGGACTCATTTTGAAAAAGTTGTGCAGGCATATATAATAAAGGGCAATATTAGTCCTAAACCACCACTGATTAAAACTGCATTGCTCAGTTTCACTAGAATTTTATGCATGATTATTAAAGAGTCATTGATTGAAAATCTGTTTTTATTCCACCATAATCAAGTTACTTTGCCCAGTTTCTCTAAGTAACTGGAAAATAATCAGGACTTAGAATGTTGAATGGAATGCCCTTTTCATGTATCAAAAATATATTGTAGGCAGAATTCTAAAATGTTTAAAAAGAAGGTTGTATGTTGGGGAAGTCCAGAACAAATACTCTTTTTTTTTTTTTTTTTTTTGCCTGAGTGAGTACACTTTGCGTGCTGGGCATTAGCACAAAGCCTGTCATTATAAATAACACTTCCAGACAACAAGAAAAATAATTTTTGCCCCATCTTTATTGTTAGTTACTCCATAGTTGGTTGCTGTTTCTTCATCAGAAAATATTATGTGCCTATCACTGCAAGAAAAATATTTGTTCTATTATCTTAGCCTAAAAGTTAAAGCAGTAAAATATAACAAACTTTGACATGGTGATTTATGAAACAAAAGTACAAACAGAATAAAATGGATATGAAACAAACCCAACAAAATTAATGTGTGCTTTGGCAGCTCTTGGTTTATGAGAAGGCTACATGAAGCAGTTTACTCGTCTGGAAAAAATTCCTTATTTTTCAACCCTCTAAAATTTTTCTAGATAGTTTATTTGTTCAATCTATCATCAATATGTATGTTAAAAATCTTACTGTACTACTGGAAAGTGGAAATAGGGGTTTTTTTTGGCCAAGTTCACACATGAATTACTGAAAAATCTACACTGCCACAAAAATAACTGCTTCAGAAAGTAAACTAAGTGAAGTCTGAGACATTTTAGCTTTTGTCTTCCAGGATTTCACTTTTACTAATCCTTAAATCATGGTGAAAATTTGCATGTTAGGCTTATGGAGAGAACTTTACAAAAATTAGGAAAAAAAGGCAGAATTGCTTAAAATCAAAAATAAAAGTGTACTTATTGTCTGGGGCTGTATATCTTGGTTGTGGGGGACATGTTTTTCTTTTGATCTGACCGTAACTCCTTAACTGCTTTAGAGTAATCTCTATCATGCAATAGAAAGAGCTTTACTGTTTAATTAGAGGTACACAACAGATTCAGAATATATTTTATTCATTCTAAGTGCTGATTAAAGACCATCACAGTGTGACCTTCCCAGCTTGGATCTTCCACAAGGAGTACTACAAATCTATTCCAGTGACCTGGGTAAGATGCGAATACAAGAACAATTTTTTAGAATGTGGAACCCGCCTTGGAAGTTCAGCTCCCGTGTAGTATTTGCTATTACAGCTTCTCTCTCTCTTTGCAGGAGTGTTGTTTGTTTATAGGGGTTATATGTGCCTTTTATTGTTTGCTCATCTTATCAGACCTCAGCCTTCAAGCACTTCATAGGAGGAAACACGACAGCTTTTATTACTAGAAGACAGGAGTCAGCATTATGGCACAGCCAGTGAATAGTATTTCTCTAGACTTAATGAATGCTGATCTCATTTACAAAGTGCATTACTTTGACTCCCATTTCAAGAGGAATACATTAATGTTTTGAAAATGACATTTCATGATTAGCTAAGCATGACACCTACACAGCCATTTCAAATAAGATTGCCTGTTCTCAAAATTGTTTTACTATGTCAAAGGAAACAATAGTCTTCCTTGCAAGTCTGTTAAAAATTGAAAAACAATTATTCAAATTCACTTTGACTCACAGGCCTGACTTTTCAGTAAAGAAATAAGCTCATATCTATATTTTCTTTTCTAATATTCTTTATTATATCTTATTTTCCAAAGACTTTCAACACCCTGTGGATTTGGGAAGAAATTTTCATTACTATAAGCATTAATGTTTCTGGCAAAGGATTATTTAAGAACATTGAAAAGTTAATTGACCAGAGTTTCACTCTGGGAAATATTTTGCCTTTTACATTAAATATGAGTAGAATATCAATGAATTAATACAGTGTAAAAAGAGACACCTTTCCAAGGTTTCATCTATGATCTTGTGACATTTACAAAAAGAATAACTGAAGAGAGGGTTATTTTCAGTACAGGGCAGGATTTACAGTATCTGAAGGGAGTAGCTGAAAGCACTCTGCTGAAAATGAAAGGAGCACACTCTGTGCTGGTGTGACATGGAAGTTCAACAGTGCCCAAAATGTGAGAACTGGTTGCTTGGCCCCAGCCCTCACCTGAAGGCAGTGGCATGTCTCCAGCTCGGTGATGTGGGTCACAGCAGGGGCTGCTCCCCTGGGCTCCATCACCTGCTCGGCTCCTTGGGTTTGATCCCCTGAGCTGTGCACAGCAGCTACGCCAGCTGGAGGGGCTCATCTCAGAGAAATGAGCTCCTGCTCTTGATGGTGACAGCACCTACCACGTGGGCTAAGCAGCCCAACAGGAGAATACTCTGGTTAATTTTGATTGACTCCCTAGTAGGCTGGACTAATCTCCTTTGCAAATGTTCACACTAGTTTGCATCACCATGTTTGAATTCTATATAGGGGTCCAAATGCAAAAATTGCAGAGAGCCACACTTCCCAAAAGGCAAAAAATCTGGGGAAACCACTGAAACCCACCACTACAGTGTAAATTCCCTGGAGACTGATACATGAAATGGCAATCTTTCTGTAGTTGTATCCAGAACACATATTGTGGTCAGTAAAATACATTAAGTATATACATCTACATATAAGATAACAGTGTAATATGGTTTTGCTTTGTAGAAAATTTACAGCAGTAGCTCAACTGAATTTGGTGTTTGTAATACTTAATTCCGTCATATGAGATGTTTAGAAAAAGATGATGAAGGAAAAGAAAGAAATAGAAAACCTATTAGCATGCTCCAATGAATGAAGAAAGAATTTCAAAGATAGTCTTTTCACTCTTCAGTGTCAGAAATTCGTTTGTTTCTAAGTTTCATCTTTCAGAGACCTTTGATCTGATTCTCGTTTCCCATCTTGCAACTTCAGTATGTATAATGTTGCTTCATTATTTTCTGACATCTTGCCTCATGGTGAGCAGGTGTGACTTGAAAATAGTATATAAAAGCAATCTCTGGTGCTTTTTCTGATCCCTGAAAAGTAATCTATGCCTGAACCACTCATTTGACAGAAAAAGGATTTCTTAGGTCCTTGAAACATGGAAGAACTTTCCTGCTTTGGGATTTTGTGTGTGAAACTATTTGGCTCACAGGAACATCAAATTTGGACTGCCTACCCTATTTCAATGTAAGTGGCTGCATACATGTTCTTAAGGCAATTCCCAAACTTGATTAAGGCCAGTGAAGGAAAAGGAACTGAGGAAAAAAGCTTACTCTGTTTTCATTCAGATTACTTGTGAGAGAACACAGTCGTACACAACATGGGCAGAACTTGAGCTTTTTTTGCCCTGTCTGTGTAGCTGGAGCTCAGGTTGCTGTGGTAGCACCAGCCTTCTGCATTGGTGCTTGTACTCGCCAACATGCTGCCTTCTCCTTAGGCCATTTCATGGCAGGCAACAAAGTAAAATAAAGTAAAGTAAAGTAAAGTAAAAGGGAAGGGAAGGGAAGGGAAGGGAAGGGAAGGGAAAAAGGAATTAGGGAGAAAAAAAGGAAACAAATCTGTTTGTAACTAGGTCATGGATCATTGTGACAGTAAGAGCTGCTTCTCTGAAGTCAAGGCTTCTGAAATTAAAAATATTTTGACAGCTTCATTGTAGCAGATCTAAAGTATTGAATCACTCCAAGATTATTAACCTCCAAATAAACCGCATCTTCCCTTCAAGAGCAGTCTTTGATCAAAGCACTCCTTTGTTTATCAGTTTTTTCCCAAGTCATATCAGAAATATATGAAATATTTTGACCATCATTTAGCAAATGATTGTTAGGAACAGATAATAGGGATTTGGGAAATAGAGAGAGGATAGATTTATTTCATTTGCCATACTTTGAGCCCAAGAGATATATAAGAAAATAATGCTAGAATTTTTTGGTACATAATACTTAATTTTTTTTTTTTTTAATTGGAAACTAAACTGATTTCTCAAAATTGTAAACATAATGATTCATTCTGTGCTGGCATCCTGCCAGCAGTGCTTTTTGACCCTGCTAAAACAAGTACTTTCCCTGAGCCAAAATATGTGAAAGGAAAAATGTTGCTTAACATCATGTAGATGATCCAGGCATACACAAAATGTCTTCGTGCATCACACTATGATCACAAGATATCAGCATTACAACTACGCTTAGTTCAGATTTGGCAATGATTTAGTCAAACTGTGAACGGAGAAGACTAAAGAATAAACTGTAGAAACTGGTGTATACTAATATTATCTTAAAGAGTTTTCCTTTTAAGTGTTTATTTTTGAAGCTTATTTTTGAAGCAAAGTGGATTTTCTGCAAGCATAAGGAAGAACCTCACTTGGATCTGTAAACATATTTTCAATGTTTGAGTTGATAACTTTCCATGTGTTTACTTTGCACCAATATTTTCTCATGCTGGAAATATTTGCCGAATCTGAATATAACTTTGCATAATGTGAATGGAAAAGTTATTCAAAGTGAATTTCAAAGTTAATGATCAGCTTGCCCACAGCAATCTCACAGCTTTATGTATCATACTCTGTGCTAAACAGTTTCTCTGTTTTTCATCCTTCAAGCAAAAACGAGTAAAATTGGGTTTTGAAAATGAGTCTTACTACAATGTAAACCAAAAGATGCAATAAATTTCTTTCAGCAACAGAATAGTTAGTTATTTACCAGAATTTAGGCTTCTAAAACACAACTAGCAATAGTATTTGGAAGAATAGCAGGTCATGAAACTGGAAGACAGTGCAGTTGCAGTTAATTCTGTTAAAATACCTCCCCAACATTTCATTTACTAAATGGCAGCATGTTTTCTTCTTTAAGATAATTTACACTTATTTAATAGGTTTTTGGAAGGACTTAAATTAAAATTAAAGGTAATTTAATCTGCTTCATAAGCTAATTTAACAGTTTTCAATGAAAAAATTTTGTAATTTTTATGGTTTCACAGTTACATTCCAAGGATGTTATTTGACTAAAAAAATATTATATTAACATTTTTTTTCAGTTCAACAAGCAGACACAGAAGGCCAGTCCTCAGAACTCATTACTGAAGAGTATATCAAAAGTAACATGAGCATTTTTTTACAGAATTAGCAGTTTAAAAATTCCTATTAGAACTGTTTGATTGAGCATTTCAAAGAACATTTTAATATTTCAGTAGTAAAGCAAATAATTTCAGATTGGGATAACATTTCCTTCTTAGCAGCAACATTTGGTATAAGTTAATTTGGTTTAAAGAAAAAACCTTAGACAAAATCAAAGCTTTTGCATGAAAGGAACCAATATTGCTGAAAATAACCCTCATAAATAAATAAATAAATGTCATGATCTTAGTAATCCAATTTGCTAGGAAACCTAAAAAGGATCTTCTTTTTAATTATTTTTGCTATGTACAGATGTAGAGATGTGGGGTTTCTGTGTAAGGGATGATTTTTTGGCTGTTCTTCATGCAGAACTGATGGTCTAAATAAATGAGGAAGATTAAAGATGAAGCAGGAAGGAGACAAGGTATAGGTCATGTACAGGCCATGTCCAAACTTAGCAGGGTGGCAACAGCATAGCAGTGCTGGTCAACACAATGCATATTTGAACAGAGGTTTTTCACAAGAAAAAAGCAAAATTTAGTACAGAGATAAATTAGGCAAGAGCCACCCAATTTAAATGTCATACACATGCTTGCAAGGAATTCAGTAGAGCACTACTAAAGAGAAACTTTCTTTTAAGGATGAAGTTTTGTACTTCTATAGGAGGCAATCTCTTGCATTTTCCCTCGAATCATTTCATACAAGTCAAAGATAGGACAGATGTATAAATGGGCAATTGGCCTAATCAAATATGGACATTTCTGCATGGTTGCAACCACTACTGTTAAGCACTCCTCCAGAAAATCTGACAATTTAATAAATGTTGCCCAAACAGCTGGAAACTTGTTTAAATCAGCAGGTAGTATAACCACCACAAAGTAAGTTTCAGGATATGATTTTCTACAGACAGGGCGGCTTTTTAAAAGGCCTAATTGTACTACTAATAATAAGTGTTTTGTAATGTTTCATCAAAAACACTGACCCACATTGCATAGCAGGTGTTCATTAAATGTGCAATATCTGCTATTAATAATAATTTTCCCCTTGTGGAAACTGTGTAATGTATATAATAAAGATAAAATTTAACTTCCCAAACCACTACCTAAGAAAATGATATTTCAATGATACTAAGTTAAAACTCCTAGTTGTTTCTTCATATTCAATGAATTGAGAAAGAGAATAAAGTGACCCTGCACTCTGCTGATTCTCAGAAACGAAATACTATTTCTCAACAAAACATGTATGTACTAATCTCTGTATCAGAAATAAAAAAGCCATTGGATGCTCGGCTGTAACATTTATATGGTTTTAGTATTGCTGTGCATAAAATCTACATCATGTGTCTTTTTATCAGTGTTACTGAGCACCTCAAGGGCGGAATATACACATGAGTTCAGGAAACTTAGGTAACTCTCTGATAATGTCAGTAGGACAAGTTGTAGCCCAGCCTTGTTTTCTGCTTTCCCATTAAAGAAACATCTGTCTTCTCAGCTATTTTTAACCACTGACAAGGACAGACCTAGAGTCCTGCTTCACAGAAAGCAAATACAGCTGTAGTGTGCCGAGTCCCTGCCACAAAATAAAGGAATGAAATGTCAATAGCTTGTGCAAGGCAAACTACCTTGTGCTCCCATCATGAGTAAGCACTACCCTGCAACTGTAAGCACCACTAAACTTGAAGTTCATTTCAAGGGCTGACAAATATGGTGCAAGTAAGCATTCTTTTTTATTTTTATTTTTTTGCCTGTGTAGTTTGAAACCTAGAGATATTACCATAGGAGGAGAAACAGGTACTGTCTAGACCCATTTCCTGTAGCTTGTAAATATCATGATACCCAGGAGTTATCCTGTTGCTTGAGAACAGCTGAAGGCTGTTCTGAGTTGTAATCACTACAAACTCAGACTCTAAGAATGCATTTTTCTGATCGACAGTTTCAAAGAAATGCACCAACTTTTTTGAAACACATTTATTTTAAAATACTCCAGAAATATTATTACAAGCCCAGGTGGCTAATGCAGCTAACAGATGTGCAAATTTTGTCAGGGGATTACAAAAAATGCAGTTTATTAAATTGTGTCATATGGCAGATGGGTAGGAGCTCTGTGGAGTATTCGGTTGATTACTCCATAGTTTATGCAGTCAGAGGAAAAGCCCCAACCTGCATTTTTGCATACACACAGTTACTGGAGACTGCCAGTTTGCATTTGTTAAAGAAAGGGTATTGAAACAAAATACCTCAGGGCTTCTTCAAGATTCAAGTCTATTCTGTATTGGTTAAGGCTCACCATTGTCTTGTGTCATGGAAAAGAAATGAAATAGGGATACAAGTCCTGCAGCTAAACAGCTACTTCCTCTAATAAACGTGGGGTTTATATCTGACTATTTCATCTGCTCTATCCAAATAGCCCTTTAAACTTTATTATCTGTAATTACATTACAACAGTTACATGAAGATTCAAACAATGCTTCTGATTTCAGAACAGCTTCCATGCCTAAGTGGAAAAGCTCTTACAAATCCAATTTCCCATTCTGTTTACAGACGTCTGCTGCTTGGTGACTCAAAATCTTCCTATGAATTGCAGCAGTCTAGAAAAAGAGCAAGCAGTTTATGTTGACTCAACAAAACAATTACCTTAAAAAGAATAACCTGTTTTTTCCTACTAACACAATTTTTCTGCAGCTGTGTTTACACATTAGTATATGTAAAATCAAACAATATAAAAAGCATACAACTTGAGAACCAAAAATAACACATATTTGTAATAACTTAAAAAATTATCATGACTATATATTCTATTAATTTCAGTCCAAAATAGTGTTATGCATTTTGTAATTAAAAGCTAAATAAGAAAATCCTGGAACCACCAACACATTTTATGTAATAATAATGTAATTATTGCATTCATAATTGTGAGAAAATGATGAAAAGTTGAATAATGTTTTTCTCATCCATTACTGTAGCAATTGAAAAGTGCCACATTATAAATGGAGCTGAGTAGGAATATGAACATAAAAACGGCTGCCATCTAACACTTTCTGTAGAAGATCCTGCATTCAATTATCTACCAGTTTGTCAAATTTCAGCTGTTGCTGCTAAAATTTTCCATGTCAGCAAATGCACTTCAGACAGAATTTATTTTAAAAAGTTTCTTTTAAAAAGTTTCCAACAATAACAGCAAGGACTAGTAATTGGTTTATGTTCCATTGAGATGAAGACTCTGTGGAATAAGGCCTTCCAATATATTTCTGCTTTGACTCAGGAAAGCAGCTGTTTCAAAGAGTGCCTACAAAAGCATGGTCAACTTACTAGCCTGCAAAAAAATCCTTACTGTTTTTCACATTTACAGGGTTCCTCCTTCTGAAGAGTGTGCAAATTGCCCCTGAATCAGAAATTTTTAATTATTGAAATTGTTAATTATGACTGCTATGAGCAGTGGGTCTATGAGAATACCCGTTCCACTGCTCTAGGTGTGGCTGTTGCTGGAGCCCAGGAGAAAGAACAGCAGGCCTGTGAAATGGGGAAATGCAACCTTAGAAGGCAAAAGACCTAGATGAGCAAGAAGTATGCTGGGAGAGGGAAATACACAGTGAAACTAGGACAGCAAGGCTGAAAGTAGTGAACGCATGCAAGGAGATGAATAAAGAATGCAAGGAGTTGAATAAAGATCTGCAGACGAGGGTATGACATTCAGGGTTATAGAGACAGAGCCTCTAAAATGTTCATAAGAGGACTGCTTAGAAACAAGCTGAAGGGACAGGGAGATGCAGGCCTAGAGGAGGGAAAGGCACCTCTCTGGGTGCAGAAAGGGACCTGGACATGCCAGCAACACATCAGCCATCAAAGTTGGAAAACCCTCTTTTTAGTTGTGGATCTCATCCTCCACTGGTACTGGTTCACACAGAGAATGAAAACTACATAATGTTTATCAGCTGCTCCCGCAGATGCAGGAGCTCTGCTCGGAACATTCAATGTGTCCGATTCACACTGTTCATGTGTCTCAAGGTGTTTATAGTTTTCTTTTACATCTGTAATTTCATTGCCCTTCATGTCCTGATTAGTAAAAGGAGAACAATCCTACCCTCTCATCTCACAGTCGTATTGGAAAATAATATGTTTTCTGCACTCAGAGCAGTGCCTGAACAGTTGGCAGTAAATAAAGTAAAAGACCACAGGTTGACAGAGAGGCTGGCAGGAAAAATAAATAAGTACTGACACAGCCTGTTCTTCCCTTCAGTGCACTCAATGAGGCAGAAATCTGTGAAATAGAAAGTAGATGATTGTTCAGTAAAAGGCCCTGCAATGGGAGGGTGTCCACAAAGACTAACTTTAATACAGGAGATTTTAACCTCCAGGCCTGTTGTCAACTGAAAGAGACAGCTCCTTTGGGAGAAGATTTATATGCCTTAAAATGGGCTCTTATTATAGAGTTGCTCTTCAGAAAAGTTTGCCTCTCCCCCTCAAATGAGGAAGAAGGGGGACCCAGAAGAGCTAGCACCTCTCGAGCTCATCTATGCTTTGTGAATTTTCCTCTTTGCCATACTGCAAGTGTATAAACTCGTTCTGCAGGAAAAGGAACCATCAATTATTTAAAAAAGAGAGAAAACAACCCCACTAGTAACATTGAAATAAATCTTTTAATGGTTCTTCCTCCATAAATGCTCTGTGAATTTTAATGATACACGAAGTTTGAAGAGCTGTCTCTGTTTCTGAGCTTAGCTGAGACAAGTGCATGATTGGAAACAGCATGAAAAGTCCCTAAAGGATTAATTTTCAAGTGAAAGACTAATTAATTTATTTGCAAAAGAAATTCAACACTTCCTAAAACTTTAGATAAAACAATATCATTCTTTATATATATGGGTGTTTGAATTTTTCTGTGCATACAAACTCATCTTGAAATAAGAAAAAATCTTAGTTTAGTATGTTGATATCCAACAGCAGAAGTCTTTTGAATGTGTTAGAACAGCTTCAGGGAGAGAGCCAAAAGCATCAAACTGACTTTTTTTATCTGCAAGCTATTTTCCACATGCAGCTCAGCAGAGAAACTGGAGACATGCTTGAGACAAACAGCAAGTCAAAGGTTGGCATAACAGACCAAAGAGGAGCTAATCTTGTTACAAGGCAGGTGGCAAAAGGCAGAGGTGCAGCTCTGCAGTTCATGGCACAGGCTTTGTGCTGGATATGGCTTTAGGGAGGAGAAAGGCTTTGAAAAAACTGGCATGGTCAAATTACAATTCCACCTCGTTTGCAACATGCAAGCACAGGTTTTTGCCAGTAAAGGGAAAAAGCACTATGGGCAATTAAATTCAGCAGATATATTGATGTTAACTTTAGTTTCCTGGCTTACAGTTTCAATATGTAGGGGAGAATTTTTGAGTGAAAATCCTCAGATCAATTTTAAATACATGGTGCACTATGACAAAGCTGCTCCACTAGGCTCCCTAACTCCTTTCTGTACTGCTGGTGACCATATTCTATGGCAAAAGTCTTCATTTGAGATGGTGTGAAGGGAGATTATCCAGGCACTGCTTCTCTTCCAAGTACTTAGGAGGGGGGATGGCTCACTCACTGAACTACAAGAGTAATTGAACAGTGTCAAGAAGAGGATTGTTGTTCTGATTCTATGTGCATCTCAAGCCCATGACTTCATAAACAGTAAACAATTCAACCTATAAGATCTAAAGCCCCTGGAGTATGAGCAGGAGGGCTTGTATGGATGAAACCCTCTGTTAACTCCTTTTTCACCCTCTGTTGTTGCAGATCTTGAATTGACTGAACCAGATCTGCAGGCTTTAACCTTTTCCAGCAACAACATCACAAAGGAGTGATAGCAAGCTGAGCTAAGGATACCAAGCCAAGGACTCACCATATGGTGTTTTTGTTACACACAAGGGGAAAGATTGCTTTAAAGACCAAGGGCTGAATTCATTCCTGGCATAAGACTACTAAATTCAGTGGTGTTACATCAAGCATGAAGTCAACAGCAAACTAATTCTATGTGATAGGGAACAGAAGACAAGGTTGTTTTTTTAATAGCCCAAGGATGTCTATAAGGTAAACTCAGTTGAGCCAAGGGGTTTTTTATGTCTAACTGACATCTGTTCTCTGAAAGCCTGCAGCACACTGGAACGGTTTCCCAATGTTTTTCCTCTCTATAAACACTGTGAACTTCTATGACAGCCAGAGATGGTGAAAAAGCGTGCTTCATACAAAAATGGGCACCACAAATGACCCAGGAGATATTATGCTAAAATACCCTGACACTGCTTTAGTGATTCCATATTCAAGAAAGAAATACAAGAAAACTTTCCAACAACCAGTTGTTAATTGTTGTTGAAATGTATTGACTCATGACAGCAGATGAATTTTAGCCATTGTTATCACCACATGCATTAAAGAAATTAGACTGGAGACAAAAGACCGTGAGCTAACCAAAGCACTGACTGTCTAAGCCCTTCTTTTACAATTTCAGAGCATTTGATGTGCAGAACAATTAAAGGGCTCATTTCAAGTTGTCTTCAACTAGCACAGCAGCTCTGAAATGCTCTGACACCCCCATAATGCAGACATTCAGTACAGTGCACTTTGGTATACTTTTATCTTTACAGCATGTTATCTCATTTTTATAGGGAGACGTTACCAGAATGAATTGGTTGAAATGCAAAAAAAGTAATTGAGGAACCTGGCTTTTAAACTTCATGAGCTTTTAAATAGATAGGAAAAAAAATTGGTTGTTAACATGAGTCAGGTTGTCTAACCTGTCTGCTGCTGTGGGTTAACTTTGTAATACCTGAGAGAGATTTTAGAGGATAGTTTTGAAGCCTGGGATAATGACTGGTGAAGTTGTACTTAAGGTAATGTAAATCAGCACTTATTTAACAGACGGCAGTTAACAACTAAAAATCCAAAAGAATTATAGCTGGAATCAGGCCAAATATATATTTTGTTTCATATAGCAGGAAATGTTACATAGGTATCTTAGAACTGAATTCATGCAGGAAAGTGAGAAGAAAAATGATGTGGCTTAACTTCCTACAATATCAATAAAACCCATCTGCGGAATCAATTTTTTATTGACAAAGCAAAGACAGCTGCAATACAGATTTCAAGAAGTATAGGTTGTCTTGTGACTCTGGCTGTTCTGAAGTGGATGAGTGAGTACACAAACCTGAGAGATGAGTTTACAAAATGATCACTCTCATAGGCTCCTGTGTGAGACCAAAACTGATCCTGGTTTATATAAATTAGGAGTATAAATTAGACTAGGAGTCTCCTATCACCCTCTTTCTTGCCAAGTGAAATATTGGTATTGATCTTGCAGCTATAGGTTGCTTGATCCTCTGGAGTTCCATTGCTCCCATCTGCCACTGTAGAAGCCCCCCACACAGTCCCTTCCCATTCTCCCGGAGCTGTTTTTTTTCACAAGCTCCCCTCCAGAAGGTGGCTGTGACTCCCAGTACTGGACCTGCTTGACTGGCATCCATAGGCCACCTTACCACCCTCCTCAACTCCAGCAATCACTCAAAGATGACATGAAGCACTCCCTTTATCCTAGATTTCTTAAGTGTTTAGCAGATACTTTTTCCCATCAGGAAATACCTGTGAGGTGCAGGTAGCCCATGCCATATTGCTAACTGAGACTGAGAAGAAGCTGCTGCAGCAGACTTGTACTGACAGCATTGATATTGGTTTGCAGGCTTTTTCCCTGGGCAACATTTTTGGGAATAGTCCATATTTTGTCTCATTTAAGGACAAGTGATTTTTATCAGACTCAGGCACTTTGCCCAAGTGCTCTTTGGCCAGATACGCTTGCAAGCATATCTGCATCCAGAAACACTTCTTTCATTCATTGTATGTTCAGATTGTATGTTCACAGATGAAATATTATTATTGCAAGGTAATGAATAAATTTGACAGGTACCTAAACCCATTATGAATAAAGATATTTAGATAGATAGACTTTGACACTCAAGGATTTACACAACCCTCCTCTTCTGTTTCAGGTCACTAAGACTGTGCTACTCTTGAACCTGCAACACATAAGATTGCAAGAAACAAGGTCAGACAGATGTATTAGAGGCAGTTCTCTTTGCTGGAGTCTATGTTCCTTTCTGTATATTTGTCTTCCTGATATATTATTTTCCTCTAAGAAATATATATTTTTTCCTGCCTAGTTTTACTTTTGAATATTTTCTGAAATCTCTGGGTATTTCTGTTATGCCTTTCTCCTGTTTTTTCTCCCATTAGTATGTTTTCTATGTACTCTCTATATCTTAAAGGTCTTAGAGATGCTGATATATCATTGCAGGTAAAGAATGCAACTTATATGGCGCTCTCGAGGAAGACTATCTAAACAGGAGAGCTGAGAGCATGGGGAAAGAGAAAACCTAGCAAAAGGTTTGGGATGGTTGATCAAATAAAAAAGTGTATTCTGCCTCCTTGATGGCATCCACTGAGATACAAAAAACAATAGAAAACTGTAGAAAAATTCCATGCAGACTCACAGGCACAAACCCATTACATTTCAAAGGAAATATTTTCATAGCCTACAAGAGGAAGGAGTTGCACAATGCCCAGCACTAAAGACCATGACTAGGTATCCACTCTATCCCTCTTGAGAATGCACAACTAGTAATTTGAGAACACTTTTTCTTTCTAGCTGCCAGTGACTTCTTTTAATGACAGAGTATGCACTGAAATAAATAAACAGAACTGTTCCTAGGCAACACTCATAAATCCTCAAGGCTGAGGAACAGCTAGCTAATCCCCATAAAATATATCTGGATGTTTCCTAGGTCAAGCAAGGGCTGCATCTGCATCTCACTGACATTTCTCACAGTATGTTAAAATTGTCCTAATGCAAGTTTTTTTTCCAGGAAAGCTTTTTCATGGCAGAAATCCAGTGACAGTTGCTATTAAAGAAAAAAAGTGCAAGGTGTTTTGAAGACATTTCTTGTCTTCATACATGTGAAGAGCTAGTAATATATTTTAATTTATGAAATCACTATGCACCCTTCTCCAGCTAATCTCTGATTTGATTCAGGACTGCAGAGGCTGAACAGCCCATGAAGATTTCATATCTTTGATAATACTACAGAATATCTTTCACGTAACTAAGGTAGGTAACTCCTGCTGAAGCCAGAACATGACCAGGACTATGACTTTACAATAGCATTATATTTTTAATACAACATCTTAGAATGTTGAATGTAGAAACAGATTAAGAAATTGAACACAGAGTTGTCCTTACCCTACACAAAAAGCTTGGGAGTCTTCTTTTCACATACCCTTTTCTTTCATCATGAATCCTCTGGCCCAGATTCAGCCATTTGGGGAATGTGGAAGTGAACTTTGAAGAAAATCATTCCCTTCAGACTGAAGAGGGGTTATCAGTTAGGGTAGAAAATGTGCATACCTCTATGCTTTCTAGCAGTGGTTAGCTGCCATATCTGCTTTTAGAGTCAGCAATATGGTTTAAGCACCTCTTTCTCGCAAATTTCTTTTATAGTGCTAGAATTTAAAAGTAACCTAGTATTAATGTGCTATCTACTGTGCATGTGTTGGCCCATATGAAAGGATTGTTTATGTACCTAGAAATTTATATGTGTTTAAATATGTGATTTGTCAGTTTATTGTTTATCATGTCTGCCTCTGATTCCCTTCTTAATAGTGTACACCACTTGAAAGAATTATGGCTTTTTATATATACATCTATATTTCTTTTGCTAATTTTTTACTAATTTTACTGAGGAAAATGTATTCAGTAACAACTGAATAAATGTAATTTTGATTTGTCCTTACCAGTGAGAGAGGTTAAGACATAGAAATTTTATCAGTCCATGATTAAGCTGGGAGCATTCTGTTTAATTCAGCTTGTTTCAAGTTACTGACAAACCCCTTGTAAACAAACACCTCATTCTTGATTACTTAAATAAAATACATCTTCTGTAAGGCCATTATTTGGCATCCAGTTGTGCTGGTTTTGGCTGAGGTAGGGTTAATTTTCTTCACAGTGGCTAGTATGCTCTGCCTACTGCAAATTTAAGACAGAAGTGGCTGTGTCCATTTACATTTCCTAGATGTAAAAACTGTGGAATGGTGCAATTTTCACTGAATGTCTGGAAAAACGAATAAAAAAGACTGTGGAGTCAGATATCTCCACACTTAACTGAGAAACTGAATCCTTTTCGTAGGTTTATGTCTACTGACATCATTGATACTGGAGTATTTAATCATGACCTAAATCTTTTTAGCTTCTTAGCTCTGGCTAGAGAATGAATTTACATTACCAAGAGGGAAAAAAAAAAAAAAAAAAAAAAAAAAAAAAAAAAAAAAAAAAAGAGAGAGAAATTAAGCAGGAGATTATAAAAAGTGCAGCGGAATTAATGAACTGTACTCCAGTGCAAATTAGTGCAATTTATGTACTTTCAACAAATTCTGTTTTGTCCTTTGCATAAATGATTTTGTTCTTATACTCTATATAATATAAACTAGGTGCTACGTGAGGAAAAATAAGTGGCACACATACACATGCTATCTCTGTTCCACTGGTTATTGTTTAAAAAGTGGCAAATAATCCACTTCAAAACATGATGCCAATTTAAATGGCATTTCTTTAAGTGGAAAGCTGAAAGAAAAAGCAACATAAATATATTTCTGGAAGAAGGAAAAAAAAATCTTTTCTTCAGTCTTTACTTCATTTGTTTTAAACATAGCAGCTGTGGCTGCTCAGACTTCTGTTCAACATAAGAGGTGAATTAAAAAAAATACAGTTTTTTGCTCTCTACTCTTCTTTTGTCTTCAGTCTTTGTATTGGCAAACATGCATGTGAGCAAATGTGCATGAAAATGTTACCTAGGTGAGTTCACATTATAAAAAGACCCAAAACCAATGTTTATTACAGCATTTTCAAGTCCAGCTGTGCTTAGATTCAGGAAAATTGTGTATCATTCAACATCACAGTCTACTTTAAACTGCAGCTTTTGTCTCTGACAATTGGTAATTGAATAATTTTTGTTGTTATTTTCAATAACAATTATGAAAGTTTCCTCCATTAACTCTGTTTTTCAATGTTATCTGCATTTTCATTCTGTTTTCTTTCTGCAGTGAATAGTTTGTATGCGTTTATTACCATACAGTGCTTACTGCAAATTGTGCCTCTTCCCTCATATTCTTATAAGTCACAGATTTCCTGAAAATTTGTCTTCTTGAAAGACTGCAGTGTATCAAAGAATAGCTGTATGTTGGAAAAATACATCTTCCTAATATATTTGTTGGCAAGAGTGCCATTTTTATCTACATACAATAAAAGATGCTTTAAAAATATTATTTTAAGTGCTTTAATAATCACTTTTGTGTTGACTTCATTCAAAATGGTACCTCAGCTCCTATGTCCCACTAGACTGAGGAAATAAAAATTGGGAGACAGCAAATATTGTTGTAGCTACTTATCTCTCAGAGAAAATAGTTTAGAAAATCATAGAATTGTAGAATTGTAGAATGGTAAGCATTGGAAGGGACCATAAATATTATCTTGTTCCACTTGGAGTCTGATCCAACCTGGCCTTGAATGCCTCCAGAAAAGACTCTTAATGGAACTGTAAAGCTTTGGTTTTTCCATATCCTCCCTCAGACCTAGAGAGGAAACAAACCCTTTTGAAATGAGATCCAGGAAATCGACATTTTCTGAATGGCCTGTAGAGTTTGTAGAATAGCTGCCTTTAGATAGCTGCCCAATGAGAGTTGGGGTGGCATAGAACCCTGAGCACTTTGGGAGAAATATCTAGAAATGAAAATTGACATTTCAACAGTGAGGTACAAAGTAAGCCTATTAAGGAACACCAAAGATATGATCAGCTGTGTAGGCAGACATAACAGTCTCATATGGTATATTTCAGATAAACACTTCAAATTGTGTCAAATTTATCACTAACTAATATGCCATTAAAGCACTGCATAGGGAAACTACTGATTCCAGCAAGTTGTCTAAATTGCATTCAGACAAGATGGTTTTCTTGCTCTTTGCAAAACCTTGTTTGACTTATATGATTTAATATGTTTTTTCCCAGATTTGGAATCACATACCAGATTAAATAATAATCTTTTGAACAACTTTCCTTGTGATAGCATGCACAAGCCAAAAACTCTGAAAATAGTCAGCAGGCTACTATGCATAGTCTGAACATCAGCTAAGAAAATGGGTGAATAGTTTAAGAAGACAAAAGCTGGCTAAAACAAAACTGAGATAATTCAGGAACACGGAATTTCCAGTAGTCAAATTAGCATGTTAGGTATAGGAAAATACAACAATCCTAGAGAAGAGCTGAGTACACAGAACTGATCTGGAACTGGTATCTTACTTTCATATTTACTACTGGGTTCCTATTAACTTATATTTCCAGAACAGATCAGTTTGTGCTGCAGATCAACCCGGCTATTCACTGAAAATATGTGTAGACATGTACAGAATAATTTATTCTTCAGCCCATAGTATTCTCACAGCACTTCAGCTGCCCTAGCAAGTGGCTGGATGAACAGTGGTGACAGGGCCATAAAGTTTGTCATATATAGAAATCCATGGTAGTGCCCAAAAAAACCTCTTGCCAGAAGCAGTTTACTTGACAATCCTGGCATTGTAGGATGCCAAAAATGTCAGCTAACAACACAGCCAAGTGTCCTTGGTTGCTAATGCCCATTCCACACTGGGTAAAACTTCTCAGCTGCCTACTGCTCTGCAAAGCTAGAATTCTGTCAGTAAGGCTATTCTTTAAATCTCAGACATCTCACACAACTTTAGGTTGTTGATTTCTGACAATTTTTCTTACTATCATATCCAACAATTGTACAGTATATCACTTGTATGTAGATCTATAAAAGGTTGATGAATCATGAAGAAAAGTCCTGCAGAGAGATGGTACAGTGACTTTAATACTACAGATTGAGTGCACCTGTTTGTATGATTTAGTTTTTCAAATGAAAGGTAATTTTTCCAGCATCAGTTTTCCCCTGTTGTGACACATTTGTTGCAAATTGGTTTGTTTTGCAGATTTTGTGTAAACCCAAACCCACAGTTTTCACCAAACCTACTGCTTCTTATCTTTATGAACCATTTCAAAGAATGCCATGTAATTAATTTTTCTAATCCTATTGAAACAGCACAGTAAAAGAAAAAAAATAGCTTACATTTTAATTTTTATTTCCCACTGTCCCAACAAACATCTTAATAAAAATATGTTTCAGGCATCTCTGCATCTTCCTCACCTGCTTTCTTCTCAAACCTCTGTGTTCTGTAGGCCTTGTTTACTACCCTCTACCACTGCCACAGGATACTTTTCAAAAGAAAGTAAAAAAAAAATTGCCTATACCTGTCCAAATATATGGACTAGCTTCATATGACATTAGATCTCCTTTATCTCCTTCTTTTAAGTGACATAAAGTGAAAGGGTCTCTTCAGGTCCTGATTTACTTATGAATGCAGTCTAAATCATGTAATCCTTGGCAAATTGCTGAGCCCAAGATTAAAGCAGACTACTCTGCTCAGCAAGACTCTGTCTGCAATGGGAATTTGAAAAGTACAAGCCAGACATCTCCAGATATGCACTGTAAAAATCTTCATCAACATAAAATTTACATATCTGCTGAATAAAAATCCCCGCCTGCCTTACATCAGGTGTTGGAATGCTGCTGTCATGAACAAGTGTGCAGATGAAGGGTCTTGGAGAGAAGCAGAGTAAGAAATTATTTAAATTAAGTTTTATGCAGAAGTCTTTTTTCTTCCACTAAAGGAGGTGCTGGTAGTGTCCGTATGCTACCATCCACCTTTCTGTTACATAAGCTTTAGCATGTGGCCATTTCAGTCTACTTCTTCCTATATATCTAGAGATAAATAAGCACATCTATTTTTGTATAATATAAATCTATAAAAATTAAAAATGAGAATCAAAAATGCATGAACGTTGTTTTATCACAAACTCTAGCAATTATGTCTGGGAATGTGAATTTATTAAGTGGTATCTGTCACAGAGCCACATAATTTCAGACTGGTTGAGGTTTGAAGGGGACCCCATAAATCCTCTGGTACAACACATGCAGTTATAAGCAGGATCAGCTAGAGCAGGGGGTTCAGGGCCACATCCAGTCAAGTTTTGAGCATCTCCACGGAAACGTGACTGTATCTTTGGGCAATGGGTTCCAAGGTTCAACCATCCTCACAGTAAAACTGCTTAAATTAATTTTTTTGTATTTTGGTTTGTGCCCATTATCTCTCGTCCTGCCTCTGGATAGCACGAAGGAAAAAATTGCTGTCTTATTTATTCCCTCCACCCCCACCAGCTACTTACACACAGAGATAGCTTTGCTGGAAGTTTTTTCTTCTCCAGGGTAAAGAGTCCCTGTACTCAGCCTCTTCCTGATGCATCCTCAGATGCTGTATAAGGCTGAGATGCTCAATTCCTTCTTTGTTTCACTCTTCACCATAAAGGTCTTCTAGAGCCCTGTGGTTAGGGAAGAAAGAGTCCAGAAGAAGAACCACCACCTGTAAATGAGGATATATTTGGTGCTACTTTGAAAAAGATTGACATACACTAGTTTAAGGCACCCAATGAAGGACAACTAAGGTGCTGAAAGAGAAAGATGGAATCCTTTCAAGGACAATCTATCATCTTGGAAAAGTGATGAGTAGAGGAGATTTCTGAAAGCTGGAGAAAGTCATCACTGTAAACAATAAAAATTGGGACTTAAAAGTAAAGGCTTCCATTGAAACTTTTAAATTTCTTTCTCTGATATGCTTATAATTTCCCGTAGAAATTGCTTTATAGCAAGTAAAATCTTTATAATTTTTTTATTATTCTAACACTGACTTAGACATAAAGTGAACATCCTTAGCTGCTAGTGCCCAAACTCTCACCTGAAGACCTTTTTATGCTGGAATGATATCAAAGCTTTTTCTTATGTTGGCACAAAGTTTCTATGGTCACATACATCTTTGTAGTTCCAGCATTTGCTATTTCTTACATTCCATGAAGTGGAATATTTTAGGAAAATAATAAACTGCATCTGTTGAATGCAATTTTTTTTTTTCCATAGATTTTGAATCCTCATGTTTTCCCTCATTCTTTTATCAGTTTTGCCTTCAATTGAAAATAAGTGTTTTTCTATACTNTCTTTGTAGTTCCAGCATTTGCTATTTCTTACATTCCATGAAGTGGAATATTTTAGGAAAATAATAAACTGCATCTGTTTAATGCAATTTTTTTTTCCCATAGATTTTGAATCCTCATGTTTTCCTTCATTCTTTTATCAGTTTTGCCTTCAATTGAAAATAAAAGTGTTTTTCTATACTGACATTTGCTCATGATCTGCCCATTTATTTAAGAGAGAAGGAAATTATTGAAAATTTGACAGAAAAATATTTTAATTCTGAATCCTGAGATTTTTGTACATTACGACAGTTTAGCAAAGCTCTGAGTTATAGTTATTTCCAGATCATTCCCTAAATGCAGTTTTGAAACACTCCCTGAAGAATAATCTTGCATCTGTTTAAAATTTATGAGGTTTCTTTTATTTAAATTGTGTAAATTTTAAGATACTCCAGCTTTAATCTGTTTTCCCAATATAGCACTTATTTATAGATTATTTTTTCATAATTTCTGATGCCTTCCTTTGTGAATGGAAGTTTCCAGTCCCCAAAAGATAATTTAAGGATATTGAGGTGACCGTCCTAACATCATTGCAGCTTTTCTTTGGTTTTCATATCTAATGCTACATCCACAAAAGAACTTACAATTTCATGAACCTCCATATTAAACCAAATTTCCAACTTGGGAGCTAATAACAGTTATTAATTGTTTAGTACATGAGGAGCCTGGGGAAACTTGTAAAGGGAACTATTGCAACTAGCATGTCAGGATAGAGCAGATAAAACTGATAAAATAAGAAACTACGACTAAAGGCAGAATTGATTTTAAGAACTTGAACATGAGAGATTTGAACATCTATGGCAAATTTGGATTCATTGACCAAACCTTGTACTTAATGTTTTTCAAAGAGGAACAAGAAGAGTCCTTCTATTTTTGACGGCACTGTCTGTTTGCAAATATGGGTTCTAACAGAGAGTGTGTGGGAGATTTGGGAATAGAGAAGTTGGAACCTGGGAAGCACTGGATAGTCTAATACTGTGTCTAACGAACTGACTTCTATGGTAGAATTAATGTAAAAAGTGTCCATTTCAAGGCTCCTCATGTTCAATTTAGCTATTCCTGTAAAGATGGTGTGGCACCAAAAACTAGTTTTACTTTAACGTTTCTAACCTCTGATTAGAATTCTGTCTTTATAAAGTATTTTTATTTGAAAGAAAACATTTGACTTCCCATGTTTTGTTTACAAACTATTTGTAAGCCTTCCCAAGATTAGTAAAGGAATCATTTTCCTCCAGAGTAGAAGAAAGTAAATTGTTCTGTTTTGTTGATTAGTAATTTGTAGAGAGGAAGAAGAAGCCATCACTTACTGAATGTTCATGCATTTTACAGGTCCTTGTGGTTTTTCACTCCACCTTGCTCACTTTCCTATCTTGCCCAAAAGTGATGGCAATATTCCAGAATAAACACCCGTGTTTGCTGATTGTCATTTCTGGTGGTCATCCATGAATAAATATTTAATTAAAAATTCCTGTATATCATCATTATGTGTATTATGCAGTGTGCACTGTAACAAAGAAAGCTTCTGCCAAAGACATTGAAGGATGCATATAAAACATTTTTTTTCAGGAATTTTTCCTCTCTTTGTTCTTCCATACCAACCAAAATGGTGCCATTTAATGACTATGCTAAAAAGTTGCTGAAGGGACAGCTTCACATCTGTTCTAAAGTAAACTGAAATTCAAAGAAAAAAGAAAAAACCTCCACAATTTATACTAATATGTTCCATGAACATTTCAAAACAAAGATGTCTTGGTCGGATACAATCATGCCTCTACACAACTTTCTAACACTGTAGTGCAAATAGATACTGTATTCCATGTATATACATTTATGAAGTACACTGAGGATGAATAGTCTATATAAGTTACAGGATTCAGAAATTTGAGTTATTCTTTTGATATTCCTCTGAAAAATTCAATGAACATAAGTAGAGATCAGCTTAAAATTCCTTTGAAAATTAGAGTACTTTGGGGTTTTAAATGAGATGAGAAACATTTCTTAGATTTACATAGCAGAAGCTTGCTTCCAAGACAGCTGCAGATATCAAACAGAATATAATTAGGGTGAATTAAATCATTCTAGGGCAATAATACCACATTCCCTCAATGAAGAAACAAACTATTTTCAAATAGTTTTTCTAATGAGTTATTTTTCTGTGCTGCTTCTCAAAGATGCCTATTTAGGGACCATTTACACTGCAATAGGGTGTGCATTGGTTTACCCAGAAATCACTTTAAACACTTTGTATTTCTCTGATGAGCTTATTTGCAAGATCAATAGAAGATACTTTAACAGGTAAGGGGGTTTATGGCTGCTGTTTTCTTTTCTTGTTATATGAAGGCTGTATAGAGACTCCCTTTGGGATGCTCAATTTAAAAATTACAGAAACACAGAAACATAGTTATATTTTGTGAGACACAGTTCTGGCTTTATTCCTTTACATGATTTTCAGAATCTCAGGTCAAAAATTGAAAATAATTTGTCAGGTTCTCAATAACTAAAGAGAGATTCGCCAATCTCTGCAATGCTAATGAATTATGAGTTCCAGAATAGTGGTCCGAAAGGCAGTACAGAGTAAAAACTTTCAGGTACACTGAACAGTAAAAAGATTGTCCCTCATGAACAGTGTAAGGTTTTTTTGTACACTGTGTTGATGGTTTTCAAGGCACAATTTCTGTAAGGCTCAATTCTCTGTGTCTTCTGTAAGAGGCAATGTTTGAACTGATGTGCTCATATATATATGTACATATATACGCACTCATGACATCCTCAGTTTTTTTGTTGATCCTCTCCAACCCTGAAGTTGTATCTGCCCCACAAGGTGACTGAGGAGTAGCACAGAAAAGGATCAAACCATCTAAGCTCTTGTACCAGCAAATTCCATGTAGCCAGCATCTTGTAGCTCTGGTTTGAAATGTCCACCTGGGATGGAGCTATGTTCAGGACATAAGATGGTGAGCCCATCTGGAGAGCAACCTGCTCTGCCAGTACAGCTCACAGCACACAGTGAGACAGCTAAAAGGCAAGTAGAATCAAGAGCTTGAGCTTTTCCCTTTCCAGAGCATGGCACTTGGTTTAAATCCAAGATGAGAAAGAACATCTGCATGGGCTTTGATCCATCCTGAATGACCACGTGGACAGACTCCCACTGAGTCCCCACAAAGCAAACTATTCCAAGGATCTGGCTTAGCCTGTTTCTCCCAGCAGCTCAGCTAGAGTCCTGGCATATGAAGTCTGCTTCCATCAGGTTTTCAGGTACTCAGGGAAAATGTTCCTTTTCCTAACACACAAGTTTCTCAGACAGAAAACAAAACAGCCCAACACTTCTCAAGGTGACTCTTAAAAAGACCGTAGTGGGTCAGAGTATGGATCCTCTATTTTCTCAGTTGCTTCATCTGCCTGTTCATGTGGCTGGAAGCATTAAGAGGATAAAACACTTCTCTGTGAGCAGTTAGCACAGATGCATATTCTCAGAAATAAAGAATGTACGGAAAACCTTTACAGAGGGCAATCCTGACAAAACAGTGTCTTAAGACAACCGACTTCATGTAATTTTTAATGTTTTGCTGTGCTTTATTTAGTAAAAGGTTTTACAGAAAGCTGAAGGGATAGAAAGTTGTGGGTGAAGGTTCTCCAATCTTCAGTTTGTACTGTTGCTTCTAAATTGTTTTAATATTTATGATATGACAGATTCTTAAAACTGTGTGCTTTCTTAGGCTTATCACAAATCCTTTCTTCAGCACTCTTCACAATTTCTTTCATGCAGGAAGTAAACTAAGGTTACTTCACCTTTCCCTCTCATTTTCCTGTACATCAAAAATGTAACATCAAAGAGCAGTAGATTAGCATTAGAAAAAACAGCATTTGCCTCTCATCTCATCACAAGATAATCTGACCATTCAGATCAGACACTGTTCTCAGAGCTGTGAGCAGTGGTGAGTATGTTCACTTGAACATATTCAGGATTTGCTGTTTCACAAGATTACTCTATTGGAATTATTTTGTTTGAGAAATTGTTATTTTTAAAACATTAGTTTTTTCCCTTCAGTTCCTTGCACATGTGTAATCCTCCAAAGAAGTGAGTCCTAGGGTAGACTCCTCAGAGAAATAAATGAGCAATAATTTACCTAACAATACCATTGTAACATAGAAAACTGATACCGCTTGACTGAATTAGCTTTTATTGACCTATAATGACCTAAGAATAATGAATCTGCTTATGCAAACTATTCCATAGATGTGTGTGGAAGCTTATTTTTTTTTCAATTATTTTTGGCCTGTCTCTATTACTCAAAATCTGCTTCAATATAAATAAATATTTATTTTTTTTTTAGGAAATCTACAAAAATAACCCCCCCAAAAAACGAGAAAAGCATTTAATCAAACCATTTTAGCCACAGAACAACATCTAAGCTTTACTTAGTAGAAGAGTTTAGGAAAATAGGAAAAACTACTGAGATGAAAATAAACACAATTCCCCTTTCTTTTCCTCAGTATCATATTGTTGTAGTGGTTGTTGGGTAGTAAGAGCAAGAATTACCTTAAAGAGCTATAGAACATATCCTCAGAAATATTGATTTTCATCCACTTGCATTAATAATACCCTTGTGCAGTGGCACTTACACTACACAGAATATATTTCATCATATCATGACCTGACCAGGGACATTCATGATTCACCTGCACCAGTTTATGTAGATTTTACCTATGTGTGATATTTTCATGATCATTTCATAATCCGATGGAACATTGCCTGGAATATTCCAGTGTCATGGCTGGAATATTGCTGTCGTTGAATGCAGTACCTAACACAATAAACCAACAGAGCACAGCTCAGGAAGCAGAGGGAAATGTCAGAGCAAGGCAATAAAATGGTGCATCTGCAGAGACATTACCATGATGGATACGCAGGCTTTCAGCAAGGGAGTTTTCATCCTGTGACCTCACCGAATGAGAATGGCAGTCTGAAAACCAAAGAGCTGGAAAAAGGAAGATTTTTTCATTTCTTCAAGGGAAGTGACCCCAGAAATTATATACTTAATGTTCAGTTTCCAAGCAGAGTCAATTGTAGGTGAAGTATTTTTTTAAGGATATGAGTGACACCTAGTTCCCAAGAAATGCGCTGAGGACCACAGGGAAAGGGTGAAAGGCTTAGAAGTCTGATATAAATAGCCAATAAAAGGGAAAGGTTTTTTTTCCAAAGGGAAAAGTCTGTTCATTTCATAGAATTTCATCACTTTGAAAATGGACACAGTGAATAGCTGACTAATAGTAAAGTATTAAATTTTGGTCATGTTTTAGTCAGTACTGGGATTCATATATGTAGCAATTATGAATCCAGCAAGTCTAAAACAGAGCAAAACTTATGCAAATATATCTATAAACATATTTATAGAATCATAATTTAAAATAAACAGAACAAATTAGATGAGAACTACATTTGCAGCAACCAGAAAAATAATATTAGACCTTCTCTAAACAGCTATTTTCCAGCTTTGTCATATCACATACATTCAGACTTCTTTAGAAGTCATCTGTCTATGGAAGGCTCAAAATTCACAATAGCAGTGAAGAAAGAGTGAAAACAATCTAAAGAACAAAGAAGCAGCAAGAGAAAAGAACCCACAACTTCAGTCATGGTTTTGGTCCAAACTGTGTGCCTGCTTCATTCAGTTTTGAACAAAGGTACAGATTTTTTTTTTTTTTTTGAGATTTGGGAGTCAGCAACAGCACAGTCACTTCATGTTCTCTTTTTTATCTTTCCTTCCTTCTTCAGGTTCTCTCCACATAGCTGATAGGTCCAAAAACGAACCCAAGGTTTTTATAATTGTTCACCTCTTCTACAAAGAGATGTAGCCCCCCTTTTCCCCCTGTGTGCTGCAATCTGCAAAGAGCTCCAAGGCAGCACTCCAGGTGTGCCCTGGCAGGGCGTGGTGCCTCAAGCCCCACAGTGAAAGGCAGCCCCTGAGCAGCAGCAAACAGCTCCTGCTGGAGACACACGACTAATTGGGGTGATGGTGGGGAAGTCATTAAGGAAGGGACAGACTGATTTGTGTATGGTTTAGCTAAAATTAGGATTAAATTAGATCAGTAGTGTCTGCCTGTCAGTCTCATACTGGATGAATGCATGATATGAGAAACATTTAAAACCTGTGTAACTGTTACAATAGGAACACAGGAATTAGGTCAAATCTACTCATTGTCTACAACTTTTTAAGGATTACTGAGCTTGTTATTTAGAAGAAAAGCAATGTCAGGACCATAAAATCTGATTATGAGCCATTACATAAATTACCATGCTGTGAAGATAAGATTTGGCTGATACCTTGTTTGGTTTTCAAATAATTCTTAATTTCCTGTACCAGCTCAGTATGCAAGTATCAGACCTGAGTAAAACCACAATATTTTAAGAGACCAGTTTTGTTGCTGAATCTGAATTTGTGATTGAACTTTTTTTTACTTTTGTTTTTAACCCTTTCATTTGCGCTCTCTGAGATTTCTGACATAACCCTTGAGATGGAATAATTTCTGCTAAGCTTATAAATTAATTACCTTCACCCAACCTCATCAGTTCCAGAAGCTCCTTGTGTGTGGTGTACTAAGAAGTATACTGCACTAGATTTAGAAATGCCACAGGGCACCTTAAGACTGCATTTCTGTGACCATCTGACGAGTCTGCCTAAAGTTAATCAGGTAAAACTCAGTATGCCTCTGCATTTCACAGCTGGAGAGAGGAAAGGAAGAAGTTTCAAGTACAGATAAATCCTGATGCAGCCTTCAATTTTGTGGATGTCACTATCAAAGAGACACAAGTCCAGGTAAATGACATCAGTTGTTTTTCCCTGATCTATCAGCATTGTAACTCCATTTCAGAATGCCACCAGATTTGTCAGTTGTGATTTGTCTTTTCTGGAGCCATGTTGACTATCACCAATCACCTCCTTGTTTTCCATGTGCCTTAGCACAGTTTCCAGGAGGATTTGGTCTATGATCTTGCTGCATAAAGAATAGATCAGCCTGTCCTTACCCAGATCTTCCTAATTTCTCTTTTTAAAAATGGGAGTTATATCTCCCCTTAGTTCACTACTTATTATTACATCCTTCATAACATTGCATAATAATTTTTTGGATTATATTTAAATTGATAATCTCAAAGCTTTTTCAGCTCTAATTCAGAAGATTTTGCTAGGAGAAAACACTTTAAAATTACCACCCCATTTTATTGTAATTGTAGATAGAGGACCTCTCTGACCCCCTGATTTTAATTAGGTCTCTGCATGCCAGAGAAAATACAAATGAATAAAGTATACCAGTGTAACTATTGAGTCAGAGTGTGCTGGCTGACCCAAATGACTGTGGGCAGGCTAGCTAGACATCAGCCCTGGGGAAAGTAATGAGAGATCTCATCTGGAATTAAAAAAATAATGATATAAAGGCCTGTAATTAATATAAGACAAAGAGTAAAAATATAATGCAAACAATTGGCATGCCTTTGTAGAAAATGTATCTTGTCAAATGATTCAGTTTAATTATCTGAGAAAATTACAGGTTTGATTATTAGAGGTAATGGCACTAGGCATCTGACATACAAGCACCCTGTGTTCTGAAATAGGTTAAAAATAGGGCTGTATTTCAGATTTCAAATGCTGTTCTCAGATGGAATGGCCAGGGAATATGGGCAAGGTTCCCCACAGGCTGAAAAACCTTCAACAATTTCTGGTCTTTATTCAGAGTAAATATGAAATAATACTTATTTTTAGTTATAAAATGAAAAGACCACACTGGAAGTCTAATAATTCACCATGAATTCAGAACAGTCACGCAGATAAATTGGAGCCTTTGATAATTTGTTGAGCAAAATGCATGTTTAATGTAGCCAGTTTCAAACGTTCATGTCTGGAAAGACATGACAGCCATACTGGAGGAGACTGTGAAGGGAAGGAGTGTCTAAGATGGATTTTCAAATCTCATGGATCAAAGAAAAGAACATCAACTTCCACAATGAGGAATGGACAAAAACAGCACAAGAAACTTTCACTGTACAAATAGACAGCAGTAAATAAATTGAAGAAGGCAATTTGTAAGCATTGTATGGAAAATATGCAAGTTCTAATGTTGTATTATATAAACATGTACAAAGTTGAAAGTTAAGTACAACACACACATACACACACACCAGTTCCTGAGAAGTAGTTTAAAGTAAGAAAAAAATCAAACCATAAACCAAGGAATACAGGATCCTAAGGGTCTGCTTAAACAAAAATCTGTGGTTACAAATTGACAGTTATTTCTTTATTTGTGACTACAAATGTGACTAAGCGGTGTACAATATACTAAAAAAAAAATAGATTCACTATCTAATGTCTTATTCAATGGAACAATTAATCCATACACAATCAGTAAGTTTAACACCTGTGGAAAATATATAACCCAAAGGATAGAGGAGATGAAACTAAGTAATCTAAGCATGCCTTCTTGACTGAAATAACATGATTCAGTGTGTCAAATCAGGCTTGCTGACTGGACCTAGTGAAATGAAACTATTCATAGACACCAAATTAATTTTAGAAAGGAACTGTTAACCCTCTTAGTGGGAAAGAAAATGAAATATAAATGTATAATAGAAATGACAGAAACAAAATCCATAACCTAGTGAATAGCTAAAGAAATTATTAACAATGGGTATTCTGCCTATTTTCTTGATCTTGCTTTGATTCTTACCTTATTTTTATCCAGAACCCTTGGTATGCTAATATGGATTGTTATCTAAGAAAAATGTAGAGATACAGAAATTTATAGGATGCAAGCTTCTGCAAAATAACTATTCACAGACCAAGTGTATTATTTCAAGGGATAAAAGGAAAACTCATTCCAAAGTAAGCAAGATTCATGTACTCATCCCACTTTCTTCCAAGACTATTTCCTGACAGGGAAAGAAAGCGTCTTCTTTCTTCAGCTTTGCTCATGCTTATTTTAGTTTATGTATGAGGCAGGTACTCTTTTCCAAAGAATACGAGGTCAAAAGATTTGTAATTTTTTGTGAATGCTTGTTGACCTCACTAAACGTAACAGCCCTGGTCACCTACTAAATAACTATTTAGAATTATGCAACTAAAGCACTCTGCTATTGAGTTTATTATTAATAAATGGATCAGCAGTGTCTTTCTGGGCTTTAGCACAAGGGTAAATAATTGTCTGGTTTTGCCTTGCTGGCTATCTTGAGTACATCACTGTAGCACTTTTTACTTTTTTCTTTTTGTCTCATTCCAAAGAAAGATGGGATGGTTCCCAGCTGCAGAATTGAGAATTTATGTGCTAGACCCACCTCCAGCCTACCCGACTGATGCATATCTCCTACCATGTGCAAGAAAAAGATTTTTTGATGGCTCTAGTGCACATTACACGTAACAAATGAATTATTTTAACAGTGGCACCTTCCTGAAACCTACATCAAAAAAAAAAAA
>VYXF01001200.1:348048-364611 GCA_013397295.1 Polioptila caerulea
CCTAAAACCTACAAAAAAAAAAAAAAAAAAAAAAAAAAAAAAAGAAAAAGGAAACCCAAACAACCCAAAAAACTTGGGCTTTTTCCACTTGGTTTTATTTTTTGTTTAGCTCATTTTTCTTCTTATTATGGACGATTTTGCTCTTTCCTCCCCCACCCCCTCCTGCCTCCCCTTCTTTTAAAAACACAATATCCATGTCACAGTGTCAAGGTAAAAAAATGTTCCAACTGAACAGGAAAATAGAGTAAATGTAGGTTGTTACCAATAGTAAACAGCACCTGATATGTGTACCCTTTCTGGCATGATTATTCAATTTCTTGGCAGGGTGATTCAATTTCTTGGCAAGATTGCAGCTTCCACTTCTTACCAGCTTTGTAACTCTCAAAAAAACCTCACAAAACAAAACAAACAAAAAAAAAATCCCACACAACCAAAGAGGAAACTACGTTTTAAAATAGGGACAGGTATTTCCATCTCTTGAGATCATAGAATAAGTGCCATTACACCATTTTCCATAGCTTACTTCCACTGGCTCTTAGCCTTGACATTTTGAACTAAATTATGTAGAAGGTCTGTGTACTACTGAGGATCTGAAGAGTCAAAAAAATCCATTAAATTATTGTGCAGTGTTGATTTAGAAACAAAATAATAAATGACATTCATAGAGCATTCATATGAGATAAAAGGAGCACTTTCATCTTCAGCTTCTTTTTTAATTAAGGATCTTCCATTTTTCTTTAAAAAGTTTGTTTACCAGCATAGAAGATGAAGCACTGGAGGGAAATGGAGGCAACATGAATAGGAAGATGTAAGAGGGATAAGATTCTGAGGTATCCCTTACCATAACATCCTTAGCATCCTAGAAAATCGGATGCAAGAACACCTGTTCTTGTTCCTGGGAATATCTTACCCTTTCACAGCTTTTCACCTTTCAGATTGTTACTGAAAGTAATCTAAAAAATGTAAACCTAAAATTTAGTTTATTTATAACAAAAGTAAGATATTGTTCATTCTTTATTGCTGATCTCCAGGATCAAAAGCTCACATGTCTTTCTGTGTCTGACAAGTGGAAAAGAAATCTAGTATTAAATTTTTCCATATATATATTTCACATTTATCCATAATGTACAGCTTCATCAACATTAACATTTGCAAAATGCAGACCTATTTCCATTAATGCTGAAAAAATGAATCTCCCTATTCATTGCTGTAAGATTCACTTTAGGAATATAAAGTCAAAATGATGTGTAGCAAATAAATATTATATAAAATATTTTCTTCATGTAATCATGTTATGTAAAGCTGCAAAAAATTAATAACTTGTCTCATTTTGGGTCTCTTACAGCATCCTCATAGACTAAAGCATTACCAACTCTCAATGCCAAAGGAAATATTAATTTAAAATCTTTCAGGAGATAGAGGAGGACCATCTTCTGTTTTCAAAAGTTAGACATCAACATATTATTTAAATGGGTAAAATCACTTTTTTGTCACATTCTATTAAATATTTTAGTTCTTCTGCAATAATGAGATCAGTTTGAAGTATAAGATATAAAACTTCAATGCAAAAAACCTACAAACCTAATATATTCCAAAATTTCAATGTATAATTCCATCAAAATTTTTTTTCTGAATGTCTCTGTTAATTAAGGATATTGTTAATTAGGGAAGGGATACAAGAAAATGACATTCAAAAGAGCTAGTTACTTAAAAGTTGTTTAAATAATGATGAAAACCTCCCTGAGGAGCTCGAGGAATGTGTATTATTACACCTACCATGGATCTCCTAATTGAGAGGATCCTCACCTCCTATGGATTGTGTTGTGTATCTTAACTAGTGAGTCCTGAGCCCTGAAGTCCAAATCACTGCTGGAAGGAATATGTTTACAACAGCACCATTTTTTTAAAAAGTAATTTATTTTCAAATTAAAAAAATATTTTATAGATAAGGTAAACATAAGGTTTTGTTATATTTGGCTTTTGCTGGGATTCTGATAATTCTGCGATACAAAAGTGTATTTATTAAAAAGAGTTCTTATAATATATGAGATGGTTGGCATACCTGAAAATAGATCTGATACCAACAAATCCTTTTACCAGGCTAATTATGGGTCAGGGCCCCCTGCAGGAAATAGAAAATTGGGAGCAGTTAGATTTGAAGCAGAAGAAATAACATTAAATTATTAATTAGGCAAGATTGCTTCTTTTACATGGTTACATTTACAAATAAAATCTGTAGACTACAAATAGACTGAAAACATAGAGCTAACCCCAAGTCAAACCTTGTGAAGAAAATTGCAGATTTTATTTCACAGAATAACATTAAATGCTTACTAGCCAAGGAGCATGATCTACTTACAGACATGTTGCATAAAAATGTCTGAACTGTCCAAAGGAAACTCCCTTGCCTTTACCAAAATTTTTGATGGAAGGTCTAGGAAAATGAAATTTACCTTTCCTTGTTTTGTTCCTACTGCATGTCTGAAAACACTTTAACTTATATCTCTAACACTGCCTGGGAAATCAAGTATATTAGCAGCACATCCCACATTTCAGGGTGATTCCAGGACCTATTAGATTAAGTGTCATTCATGTCTGACACAATGACTTCCTCTCTGCAATGAAAACAGAGATGAAGGAGCTGAACATCTTCCATACAGGCAATGTCCTTCCATGCATGGCATGGAACAAGTTTGCAGCCAGCAAGTACAACCAGGTCTGGGAGCTGCCAGGCACTCCTGGGGCTTGCAGTATATATGCCAGCCATGATTTAACATGCTCTTAGCACTAGTCCTGCACAGTATTTGTTGCCTCTAGGCTTACATCAGGTACCCTCAGTTTGGAAACAGAGCCCTGACACACTGTCTTTCTGATTAATGTGAAAGCTCCACAGTTTTCAGAAATACCTGGAACAAAACATCTTCCTATTTTGTTCATATTATATAATTAAATTCAGGTGGCTTCACTGGCCCAATGGCCAGTATTATGCCCCAGGGTTGAAGGTCAAACCCTAAGGCCTTTCATTACATTCATTAGACCATGCTAACATAAAGCCCCAGTGGCTGTGCTTGTCACTGAGGTACAGAACTGTGATGCTGTAATCAATGGTTGACCTGACGTGGGGCAGCTCCTCAGGCAGAAAAGATGGTCATTGATCCTCCACTCTCAGCCAGCTTCCCTGTCTGAGTGAATCAGATGACCCAAGAAATTTCCAATCAGTTTCTCCATTTTTAACTCATCTTTACAATGCACTGCAGTCCAGCAACACAATATAAAGAACCTCTTTGAAGGAAACTTTGTTTCTCTGCTAAAGCTTTTTCACTAGCTCTCCTATTGCTATTATCGAAGAACAAGTGTGAGAAATCCTCTCCTTGAACTGAATTTTACAGTGTGGACCTGTTGATATTTAAACACAAATTCTAGGCAAAAGTGGGAACAGAGCAAGTGTACAGGCATATTTCTACTACATCTTGCTCTCAGTCGTTTGGAAGTTAAGGACTTCCAAAACTAGAGGTTGTACATCTGGGTTTATATTGCCTTTGATGTTTTTGGGTTTTTTTTTAGTTTATTCCAAAAGTCAGTCAATCATCTTTTGAAACCACATAAGCTTTTAACAAGTACATTCTCTGGCATTAGGTCAGTAATTAGTCACCTTATGGAAAAGAATGTAGTTCTTTTTTTAACTTTCTGTATTAATATTGACATTCCTACTTCTAGAGTTATATTGCTCAGAATGCTGCTTTACGTACAAGTACCAATAAGTACTACTTAAGTAAGCATCAATCATATTTCCCATGATCTCTAGTTTATTCCTGATTTTATAAATTTCTGTTATTTTTGAGTCATTCCTGTTTCTTGACTGAGGAACTTAATTCATTTCAGGCTTCCTGAGGAGACATTGTTTTATAACTCTGACCATCCTTCCTATTTGTCTTTCTGCCTATTTCACTTCTTCTATATTTTTTTACCTGAGTTCAGAAATGCTTGGTATAAAGACATGACTACACCAAAGAGGTATCCAGTGGTATAACCACTTATAATTTTCTCTCAATCTTTTTCCTAAGAAATTCTACTACTGTCTTTCTGCAATTTCTAAGGATGGAGACAATGTTTTTGAATTCTATTCAAGATGTCTTAAAGATATTCTTTCAAAGTTGCAATGGTCAAGTTAAAAAATATCATTAAGTATGTATAATTTATCTTCTTTTTCTCTGAGAAAACTTACTTTGTGTTCATCAATGTAGAATTTCATCTGCTACTTCATTCAGCTTCATGAGATAAATAAATCTGTCATTAATTAATTGGCATATAATAGTGCTGCAACCAGAAGATCAACCTAAATAGCATAAAAGATTAAAATCATGGAAAACTACTTGACAATTCAACTGAAGCAAAATTAAATATGTTTTCCAAGTTAGTGTGCTTTAAACTTCAATGAGGTTTGGTGGTATTAAGGAGATTATCTTTGAAATATCTCCTCAGATTGTAATTTAATGGAAAAGATTATGTCAGCTGAGATGTTTCATTAGCAGTTGGTGCATTGGAAAGTCCAGAAACATCATGCAGGATTCCCAAAGGCAGGATTCCTTGCCTTGGTGGAACCCATAAAATGTGCTTCAGGACACCTCCCTACATCTATGGCAGACACACAGCAATGGCAAAAATAAATTAGGACAGGTCCTTTGATGATTAGGGAAGTTCATTTTATTTCTATTCTGTTTCATAAATTCTTGCTGTTATGTGTGTTTTCTCTTGTGAAATGGAGAAACAAACCATAAATAATTATGCCCTAAATCTAAAAACAATGTGCTAACAATCAGATACAAATCATCAAGCTGGTTAATGGACTCCTAGTTTATTCACAAGCATAAAAGAAGATTAAGCAATTCTCTTCATAGCCACAAAACTATCCTCTCCCAGTATAATATTGATACATTTATGGTGCATTTTGAATATTGACTTTATTACAGAAGAATCACAAATCCATTATGCATATGTTTCTGAGGAGATCTGAGGCTTTTTTTTCTTTTTTTTTTCCAGTCTGATAGGAAGAGAATTCAAGATATCCCATGAGGTTTTCAGTAGTTCAAAAAATCAGCATCAAGTAACATTAAATAATGTGCTCAATATTTGTCTGCAAAAACCAGTCTACCCATGAAATTAGGAGTCATCACTGCTGTCACTGCATGGATGAGAAAAAATCTGAGAAACATGAGGAAAAACTATGTTCTTTCTAACTTTCTTCCTAAAAACTATGTTCTTTTCTTTCTCCTTTAGGAGATTTTAATTCAAGTCTTTCTAATTCTCCTTTAGGAAGATTTTATTTTTTGTTAACCTCATATTTTGCAGGTTAAGAAAAAGATAGTGTTCTGACAAAATATATATAGTATTGAGATTCCCCAGGCTTAGCCTGCAACTCTGCTAACTGAGCCAGCAGGCAGGTGCTGAGAATTCAAAGCTAGTGAAAAAAAAACCTGAATACATTTTCTGTCAAGAATATCAAGACTTAAAAGAAAATCAGGATGTCATTTCATGCAGAAGTAGTAATTTCTGCATTTTATGTCATAAAATCCAAGGTCAAAGTTATCAGGGCAGGGAAAGGTTTGGTAGTTCACAAGTTTTAAACTAAAACCTAACAATTCCACTTACTCGTGTGATGCAGTAAGTAACATTTCCTAATCAATCCTAATCAATTATGATGACAAAAAATCTGAATCAATTAAACAAATATTCATAATAGGAACAGTTTTAAAGTGTTTTTTGATGATAAAATCCTGGTCCAGGATGAAACAGAGTTCCAGCCACAAAGAACAGAAGAGAACAGATGGACTGGGTCAGCAAAAGCTGCTTGTTCCACAGCTCCTATTCACAAAAGAATATTGTATGTTGTTGACATGAAAAATCTTGTTTAGAAAATGTGCAAAGGCAGTAGGGACGCAAGCCCTGCTCTACATAATCAAGCTGCTGAAAGCAACACTGAAAGGAACGATAGAAAATTGCTTAGTCCTTTGTAGTGCCTGTGATTTCAGAAAGAGGTTTTACTAGTGGACCCATCTGAGTAATAGATAAGAAGCAGCAATAATAAGAAGCATATTAGCAAAGCTAACCTCTCATAACAGCCAGATCTCTTCTGTTGCACCCAAAAATTAGTGACTGAAAATATTAAGTGCAAAAGAGAATATACATGTCAGATACATAAAAACCTTTAGTATCAAAGAATCTTAGAAGAAAATTTCAAGTAACTTCACAAAACCGTTTTCAAAAAATGTGTTTTCCAAAACACAAATTAATATTCAGGAAGACATACGCTTATCAAGAGTGAAAGCTTTGACAATATAACAAGCTCAGAATTCTGAGATGAATGAAGATTTCAGAAAATGCCAGTGATCTTAGAAAATATAAAATTAATTGGAATTTTTAAGATATTTCTTCCTGGTAATCATTTTAGTGTTTTCCATGTTGTTATTTGATTTAAGAAAAGACTAGTGATGTAAATTGAATATTACAGCCATTGCAAAATCTGGTATGAAAATTTGCAACATATGTTGAATGACATTTTCAACAATCATTTGTCAGGTGTCAATGTAAATTGCATCAAAATGCCACAAGAAAGCTTTAAAACAATTTTTCCCATCAAATTTGGCTGAGAAAGACTGAGTTTATATGCTTATCCATCTTCTGATTTTGCTTATATAATTTCCTGTATTATTCTTAACCTTATAATATTGAGAATATTTGGCTAGATTGTTAAAGATGTTTGATGCTTGCCATGTGGTATTAATTTTCTACCCTGTTCTGCCATAGCTAACAAATCAACAGTATGTGATTTCATGTATATACTTGTGGGTTTATATCCATTACTTAGATACAGCTGCACAGAAATTTTTCTAAAATGGAGATTCATAATGATGCTCTCTTCCAGCACAATGTTTTTCTTCCCTCTTAAAGAGAGTGATGAGTATGAGCTTCACCTCAAATGTTTCTCTTTGCCATGAGCCTAATGATGGAGATCATTCAAGAAAAAAATAACTGCCCAGAAAACAACAATACACTCTCTTTGCTAAAGAAATGAGGCATAGATGACTTGGGAAGCAGCTTGGATCCAGACAAAGATGTCTCATAGAAGGTCCCAGGAGGATTCCAGCTGCTTTCTCTCTTTCTCTTATTCCCCCTCCACAAGATGTTTCAGGGTGTGAGACTGGCCTTGAGGTGAAAACTGCACATCTGCAGGACTTCCCACTCCTCTTTGATACTTGAAGTCTCAAGAAATATGGGCTTCTGTTTCTTGCTGGAAACACATGTGGAAAAGCATGATGGCACTTGGTGCAGCAGCTACATCTTAGTGGATGGCTGCTGCAGGCTCTGCACCTCTTAATAACCCTCCACTTCTCCACACAGCCCCAGCCTCCAGGGATTTCAAGGTCTGCACTCACTATCAGCTGCAAGGTCTACAAAACATTTTTTTCCATCAGGAAAAATCCAATCTAAATTTCTTTCCACGTTTTATTTAAGGTGATTTAGGTGTTTTAATTAAAAAAAAAAATCCATCTGTGTTGTACGAGTGTTACTGAGAGCAGGAATGTTACCAGGGAAATCTCCACAGTCAGTGGCTGCTTCTCCTGCCCATTCCCTCTGCTGTTTACCCATATGGAAGCAGGTATTCAATTTTCAGGTTTAGTTTCTGTGCCAGCCAGGTCCAGGAGTGGAAGCCTATCCATGGTGCTGGCTGACTTGTAATCATTTTTAAGAGTCCCAGAGGCAGAACATCATTTAGTGGTCTGAGATAGTTTCTCCAGGAACCAATGGTTTCAAATAAAATTGAACACTTGGCACAGCCCACTGTGTGCATTTTTTCCAAGGTATTGTGACTGAATTTCGTTCATGCTCTCTGAACTAAGCAGAGGTCCCGAGGAAGTGTTTCGTCTGAACCTTTCTGAACAGAGAGTAGCAGAGGTCATTACTATTCCAGTGCTGGGGCAGGCAGCACGGTCAGAGCTTCCTCTGTCACTGCTACCTTTTGTTTCACTGCTTGCAGGAGAAATGCAATTTACAAAGTACAGAGGTAACTCTTGCAACATAGGCATATCAGTTAACAGGCATTGTTTTCTTCCATTTCTTTGCATTGTCTATTCATCCATTCACCCTGCATTTACTGCACATGTCCCCACATTTCGCTGAGGAGGTTTCCCATCTTTTTCTTTCCTTTGTTTTTATTTCCCCCCATCCACTTTCAGTCTACTTCTTATTCAGTTTCAAATGTCCATTTGTCTCCCACACAGTCAGATTTGACTCAAGTACCCTTTTTCAAACACTGCATATGACAAGATTCTGCTCAGAATCCACAAGAATGATCGTAACCTCAATTCAGTAAAAATTTGTTGACCATCAGCAAGGTCAGAAGTGGAACCATTAGAAGAACAGTTATGTGTTATTCAAATTTTTGTTGCATATTTCCTATTGACCTTTTAATAGCAGAGTCAATTAAAAAGAAAAAAATCTCACAAGCTCCATTATCTGCAAGAGCTGGAAATGTTTCAGAAGCTCGCAGGTGCCCACCTCCCAGTGAGCTTGTTTGTTTCACCCTGACGTGGTGTAAACTTGTTTGCATCACCCTGACATCCTACCACAGAAGGTTTGGGAAGGAAGGCAGAGCATGTTCACAGATACAGCCTCCTCATGAAGAACATTTAACCATCAGACCCTATTCAACAAGAAGGGAATCCAGCAAGAGCATTCTGCTGCTGCAGCTGTGCTCCAAGGAGAAACCTCATCTGATGAAATGCAAGTGTCCTTTGTTTTTGTCTTCCATTGAACAAGAAAGGCAAAAAGTTGTGGAAAGCATACATAAAATAACTCAACTGGAACATTTGTCATGTTCTGGTCAGACATCCTAGAAAGCTGATAAAGAAACTCTGACAAACTAACTCGTACATGTATGAAGGTATAATGGAAAATAACCAACTTAGAAAACAGAAAAATAAAAATGTCTCCCAGTGTCAATACCATGACCAGAAATGTAAATATTCATTATATTTCTTTAAGAAATAGTCTTGAAACAATGGAATGACACTATGTAAGTAACTGAAGGATATGAGTTGTGATATTTCCAAAATATTTTATACAGGGAAATGTTTACAGGGGTCTACTTCAATGGCAAAAACCTGAAAGTTAAGCTCAATGACTGGCATGTGAAAATTTCCAGTGCCATCTGTCAGAGACAACAGATAGGAGTCAGCATGATGTTGCATGTCGTCAAATACACTTTTCCTTTGAAAAATGGGAAGAATAAATATTTGTATTTCACGTTTAAAATACTGTTCCTGGTTAGAATTAAACTCTGGACAGGCACACACATAAATGTTACTTTCTGATTAATGCCTTTATTTCCCAGGTCCTGCTGCTATCTATGAGCCCGAGGCAGTAGTAGATAATGGTCCTCACAAGCACCTTAAAATGAGCTGTCCAGTGCCCTATGAGGGCTTCTGAGGCTTTTGTCACATTTTATAGCACACATAGCATCCTTTGATTTTCCCTGACATAATTCATAAATGAAAGGCTTTAATGAAGCCTTGAACAGTGTACAGGCCTTGCCAGAAACTAATTTGCACTGAACCTTTTAAAAAACTCTGTTGATTGTTTGCCTTTCATGGCAATGTATTTAAGTAATCATAATGTCTGAGCGAAAGACTATTACTATCTGTTTACCTCAGTACCTTGACATTTGAATAGGAATTATCCTATTTAAATTTTTATGCCTCAGAACACACACAAAAAAACACACACAACACAAAAGCCCACCCCAATAAAAGAAAAAACTCAAACCAAACCAATCAAAACAAAAAAACCCAAACAAACCAACCCAGAAACAACAACAAGAATAGAAGGATAGCATTGTACCTTGTCAGTAATGCTTAGGTACGTATAACAAGATTGTAGAAAAATTAATTATGGAAAGTTAAATATCTGAAGTTATTTCTTGCCCTAAATCCTACTTTTACTTCTGCTGATATGTAATGGGGTGGTCAGACAGTTAGATGTGGCAAATTTCCCTTCTGAGGGTGTTAGGAGTCCTTGCCATGGCAAAGAAAAGGTAGAAGCAGTCACAGCGTACACGGGTTGCAGAGCACAGTGAGACTTGCTCACACCATCTGCAACAAATACACTTCACTCAGAATAATTCAGCAGCAGCTTAACATCTGCAATGTGAAGACTGAATGTTTTTGTTGGTGTATTCCAGAAGAACAAGGAAAAACACCAAAGTTGTGGGTTTGATCTCTGTGCAGGCCACTCACTTAAGAGTTGGGCACAATGATCCCTGTTGGCCTCTTCCAATTCAGAATATTCTGATGAAAGTCACAGAACTGGGGCAGAATGGGGAGAGGTTAATTAGCAGAAAAAGTCTGGCAGAGCATGGGACTTGTTAAAGCAGCTGTGCCCTAGATCAGCTATCAGGGATCGTGTATCCCTTAGAGGGTGGGGTAAAAGGGGAGGCTCGCATACAAAAATTTGCTCTGAAAATAGTGACAGTATTTTCATAAAATCGCTTTTTAAGTACCTATCTTACTAATTTCCAGTTCAGGTTTTAATTAAACTTGATAAAATTTTCCATGTAAAATGGAATAACCACCACAATTATGGTGGTGAAGTCAGAAAGATTTTGCAGAGATCTCAAACAAAAAATTCAATTTTTCAATAAACCAGGAGTAAGCATAGTCAGTTCTAAGTATTGTACAGTTTAATGGCATTTCAAGACTTGTTTTGAACAGTTAATAACCTAAAAAACACAATTAACTGGGGGAAAACATGCTGAAATTGAATACACAAAGACAAGCACCATACAGTATACTTTAACACATGAGAAAAAATCTTGCACTACAGTTAGGAAATCAAAATTTTTGTGACAGGGAAAGTAAAGTTAGTTCTAGAAAAGCTTCAAAAAATAATAGATCTCAGATCACTTCAATGATTATCTGAATACAAAAGCTTTTCCATAGAATGAATGTGTTCAGTTTTCAATACAGACTCCTAAAGCCCGAACATTGGCAGAAGCAACTAATGTAAGATATGTATTAATAAATATTTTCATGATTACTCATTTTATTTGTAATATATAATAGATAGGAAAGCATATATCTTTATAATAGGCTTCTCAAAATGAAGTCTTTAATATCAACCTCATTAGTTATGTGTGCTTCCTCGGCATTTAACCTTCCTGACAGCTGAAAGGCATTTCATTACAGCCCTGAGGTTAATGTGAATACACATTTTCTTCCAAATTGGATTTTAATAAGTATCAAATTAGAAATATACTTAGTGTTTTTCTAGGTTTTCATTAGTTCCCAGACCCAGCCTAAAGGAAATATAGTGAGAAAGTCCAGAGTATTTGGAGCCTGAAGAACAAAGATGAAAGATGAATGTTAAGGGGTTGATATGCTCTACTTAATCTATGGCAAAAAATTTGCAGGTAATGAACATACTCATAGAAAATCCACATCCATTGATAATCAGTGTGCTGTTTAATTCCTAAATAAATTTACTCTGAATGCCATGGGAAGTAGCTATGACTATACATTTATCTGAGATGCACAGGCATTAAGTAACCACACAGCAGACCCATGAGCCATACAGCAGTCTCAGGGTATTAACAAAGGATTAATGTCTCTGTATGTATGCTATCCCCTGTTTTTCACAGCATCCTCAGAGATGATGACATTTCCAAGACTTTGGTGCTGATAATTGTTATTTGTTGATGCTAAAATGCAAAAATAATTATTCATTTATTTCTAATCACTTAATGCTTGTAAACAGTAATAAAAAGTCTGGTTGCAATCTTTGCTGCTCATCTTACTTCAATACTATCAGAGGAGCAAGATGAAGAAATCTAGATATTGCCATATAAAAACTTTTACTTGTAGGCATAACAGTAAGTATTTCTATATTTATCCAGAGAACTGCTTGAACATCCTTGCAATTTTGAATTTTTTTTTGTTTTATTTAAAGTCTGCTTGCTCAGAAACATAAGAACTACTCCTACTGTTACAATCAACCATATTATAAAAGATTTTTCACCATCTGCTGGACAAACAATTTGAAGCATGCTGCAGATCATATCAACACTGCCATCAACAAAAATAACCATTCCAGAAGCACTCCCAAGTTCAAATGAAACCATAGATCTTTCAAGATGACAATTAAATCTCTTGGGGAAAAAAAAAATATGTTTCATTCAATAGACCAGTGGTATGCACAGAGTATTTGGAAAGAGAAGGGAGAGAAACAACCAGGCAAGCAGGCTGCTGCAGTCCTGGCCATAGCTGTGGGCTTTGTGGTGACAATATCAGCTCCTGACTACCTGATATATCAGAGATGTAGGCTCTGAATTAAACTAAGTTTTTTCACCAGTTTGAAAAAGAAGAAATTAGCAAAACTCATGTGAAATATTCATTTGACTTGGAAAAGAATATTGTATGGGGTAATCCAGCTTTTTTTCTTAATGTCTTTGCATTTCTAGATAGAACGTATCTGTTGGGTTTTTTTCTATGATCTGAGGTGGACACGTGTCTTTATGAATCTCTCATTGTGCACAGGTGCAAGAGACAGACTTGAATAAAGTGTCAAGGGCATTGGCAGTGCTACATGAGTGCAGAGCTCCACCTGACTTTCAGTGCTCAGCTGGGAGCAAGGCTCCAAACTCAACTCCTTCTGAACATTCTGCATTAGACCTGTGCTTTGCTGGGATGCCTGGTTTATTTTCCACTGCCATTTTACAAGCCAAGCTGGGCATGGGTAGCTCATTGCCTATCTATAACCTCCTGCTCCTATTAGTCTGTCTCTGCTTTAAGCTTTTGATTTTTCTCCATCTATGAATTTTTCATAGGTGTTTTTTTCTTCCTAGGTCACCACAAAGTTCTGGATTAGCTGTGGACTTTAAGGACTGAGAGGTCCATACATCATAAAAGCATGTATTTTTCACTGTTCTGATTGCAAAAATTATTTCCAAATGTTCACATAACAAAACCCAAAATATTGGGCCACAACATTCACTGAAGAGAGCTTGTAATATAGAACACGATCTTTTAATATTTCACTGATTCTAGTATTACATTTTTAAAAATTTTGATGAATACAATAATTTGCAGACAGCAAAAGTTACAGTTTTTCTTTTGCTACTTACATATCATAGACATATTAATCATTTTTATTTCAATTATTTTATAAATGTTAAAAAATCTTTTTGGGAAAATTTCCTGGCATTTTATGTGATTTGGAAAGCTTGCAGTCCCACCTGCAGCTTATCATTACTTTGGCACTGAATTTGTTTTTGACCTTTCCAGATCTAGATGATGCTGCCAGGCCGTCAGCCAAGAATGACATTGGACTGAGATAAGCTACTATTGAAAATTACTGGTGGGTTATAACACATCAAAATTATTAAACAGTTTCTAAAGATAACCTGTAGTGAAGGAGTTTTCAATAAACAGGAATCACTGTCTGCCAAGGGAAATGCCTGATATGTAGTGTCTTACTACATAAGGCCTCCTTATTACTGAAAAAAAAGAATATATGGGAAGTGCTCCTCTAGTCATTGTGTTAAGAACCAGGGATTCTTGTCCATGAATGAAAAGAAGCAAAAAAGAGACAAAGATGACTCATATTACAGCAGACAGACTATCTTGATGGGAACTCCATTAAATGGATTTTCTAAGATTCTCTAAGGAAAATTCAAACTGAGACTTGAAAACCTATCAATAAGAATAATTCAAATTATAGCTTGACTTAAAAAACCCTGTATGATTGGCCAGAGCCAAAGCACAAATCTAGAAGATAAGCTGCAAAATAGAGAATTTTGCTGAGCCAGAAGAACAGGGAATCAAGCTTTTACTGAATGTGATTCATTTCAGACACAAAAAGAATGAGGTGGTGAAATCAATGCACACATCATGGCCAATAAAAAGGAGCTGGAAGCCATTGCTCTGAGGGAACTGGGATGATTTATAGTGGAGAAAAGAAGGCTCAGGAGGTCTTATCACTCTCTACAACTTCCTGTGAAAAGGTTGGGCAGGTGTGGGTTGGTCTCTTCTCCCGAGAAACAAGAAATGAGACAAGAGGAAATGGCCTTGGGATTTGGCAGGGGAGGTTGAGGCTGGATATCAGGAAAAGTTTCTTCATCAAAGGAGTTGTCAGTCATTGTAACAGCTTCCCAGGGAAGCAGTTGAGTCCCCATCTCTGGAGGTATTTAAAAGACATGTAGATGTGGCACTTAGGGACGTTCTCTAGTGGTTGACTTGGAAATGTTAGATTAATGATTGGACTCAATGGTTTTAAAGCTCTTTTCACAGCCTAAAATATGATATGATTTTGCATTTTTCTGGTATAAAGTATGTGCTTAAGTACCCTCTTACTCTTATTCTATCAACTGCAACCCTCTCAAACCTCTCAAACCATCTTTCAGGAAGAATTCTCCCTGGTCTTGAATTCATGTTGCTATCAATGATATTGTGGTTTAAAATAAAATTTCTTAATTTAAGATAATGGTTCAATATATTTCATAAATAACAAGAAAAAAAGATTGTAAAGGACTTCAAACTTGGTAACTCTGGGTTAGTTCTAAATAAGAATAGGAATCCAAACTTGCACAAACTGTAGAAAGACAAAAAAAAAAAAAAAATCCCTGTTTATATTTCTAGCCAGGAACAGTCTTTATTTGTAAGATTTTCTCCACAAATTTGTTTAGTTAAAGAAGAATTCCAAGAACTTGTATTACAGGTAATTTTCAGTTTAGGGAATTGCTTTTCTCAACCCCAGCCGTGCTTTAGTTTCCAATGTGCAGACACTCTATTAGCTCAGCATGTTTTTTGCCATGGTAATGTCAAGTGCCAAAAGCAGAACAGCAGCAGTGCTCTTCATGGTGCTACATCTGCAAATGCTTAATGAATACTGCAGCTTGCACATTTCAATACATTTTTAATTATATTTGGCAGAAGAAATAAAGCATGACCTGGCTTAGTATGTATCTCAGTCAGATCCCTGGTATTTAAGCAAGGAGCTGCCTCACTGGAATACAAAACCTGGTAATTGTTTTAGAGAATTCACACTAAGATTAAGCATTCTAACTGTTCTCATTTCTAAATGGTTCTCACAATATCTTGTAGATACTGTGGTCTGGGCTTTTTTTAGTTTACCCAAGGACTTTTTCAGTCACATCTTCTGAAGTGTCCACTGGTAATGAGAATGTTACACATTGTTTGTCAGGGAAAGCAATTTTGACAGTCAGGGGAAGTTATGGTATAATACATGACAGCATATTATGACTCTGGGATGGCTCTTACCAGTAGTGTGCTCACTTTAATAATGTTTTTTCATAGCCTGAACTTCTCTTTTCCCTCCTAACTTTGGCCTGGTCTCTACTCACCATTGGTAGTAGAATTATTTGCAGAATGTCAGAAAGGGCTTTTCAGAAAAGGTACCAAAATTAATTTTTCTCACTTGTTTGGATGACTTTGGCTGCAGAATAAAGCAGAGGATTGCATCTCTGTCCTGAGGAACTGACTTATGCTGTACAAAACTCCTCTTCCAGCAGCCCAAAGCCTGCAGCCCAGAAGCCAGATGCTCTTTACAGCACCTGTCCCATACAAGTACTCTCAATGTCCTGGAGCAGAGAAACTTATTTACTGCCTGGAGATATTTTCTCCAGAATTTTTCCCACTTTCAAATTTTCCAGAAATTAGGCTCGATCTGCTTTTAAAGCTTTCATCAGCGTCTGTTCTGTCACCCAATAGTAACAATTCAGAGCAGTGTAATACATATCCAGCTCACAATACTACAACATGGTGGTCACTAAAGCACCCATGGGCCCATCTGGCCAGTGGTTGAGATGCAGAAAATCTGAACTACAGCAGCCCCTTTAGACTTTTAATTCATTTCTCATGTATTTCATCATTCTTTTACTGGTTGTCATTTTCTATTGCATATCTGTGAGGCACTTTTGGAGCTAATTAATTATTCATATGCTACTTATTTAGATAAGCCTTACTGGGAGGTCTCTAGATCTTAATTCATATAATTTAATTCATAGTAACTTTTCTGTAGATTTACACTTGATATACTCTAACGAACCACAACATATCCTACTTGTTAATTTGTCATCACTCATGATAAAAATGCCTGCTACCTTCTTGGCATTGTTACAGAAATGAGACTTTTTGTGTTGAGCCCATAGCCTACATCTAAGACTATTTCCCCCTGTTCTCTTGAAAACTCCCTCCTGCCATGAAATGTTCCTCAAACTAGACCAATTACAATTCCTTAACTTGCATTATAAACTTGTATTCAACTTCCTTATGGTTGTCTTCTAGAAAGCTGAAACATCATGACAAACCAACCTAATAAAAGTTAAATATATTGAGAGTATATTTTTTAATAATTCAGATAAAAATTGTTTGGATCTGTTGTCTCATGTTTACTCCTTCCTTTTCATATGTATGGATATTGCTGAATTTATAGACAATAATTGTAATCCTTATGAGTTTGTGTTTTTTGGTTGTTTTTTTTTTTTTTTTGGTA
>VYXF01001200.1:368150-384565 GCA_013397295.1 Polioptila caerulea
CCCAGGGGGCTGGGCTTCTTTCCAGCCTGGGTCAGGATAATGCAGGTACTTGGGACAGTGTGGGGGGGGAAGTACATGAAAAAGCTCTGATCAATAGAAACAAAACTAATTGTCAAACCACACACCACAACAGGAAGAACTTTCAGAGAGATGCTGTTTGTCTTCCCAAGTCACTGTTACACGTGACAGATCGTGGCAGACAGGCATTCCTGGGGACGGCCCGCCCATAAAAAGCGCTGAATTAATTGCTTGGGTTTTGCTGCTTTTGTGCAAGGATCTTGCTTTACCTGTTAAACTGCCTTTATCTCAACACACAGTTTTATCCTTCTGATTGTCTCCCATCCAACCAGCAAGGGGTGAGTGTGGTTTCAGTTGCTGACTGGAGTAAAAGAACAGAGTATTCTTTCCCTGCTCCTCTGAATTTTGAAGGACACATCTGTTGTTATACTTCATTTCAAGAAAGATGGAACTTTAGTCCCCCTATGACACTTGATCACACCACAACTGAAAACATTCTTCCTAAATATAAAAGATTTTAAGTACTTTTACTTATACATATACATGCACAGAGGAACAAGGAAACAAATATAATTGGGTAATTTATCTAGAGAAAAGGCACAAGACAATCCCACTGTTGTTGTCAAGAAATTCTTTTTTCATCTCTTGACAAAAAAACACAGATAAAAAATTTTGAATACATGAAGTAATTCCAGAATATCTTGCCTTTCAAATATATTTTGGTCCAGAACATAATTTGTGGCTTTTAGGGCATGCTTGACACTAATGCTCTGTACAGCTTTTGTTTGGTGCCAAGATTTGGTGAAGGACATTGGCGAATTTTCCTGCAAAGGCTGGATACCAATACTGAATGCCCAACAGACTGGAAACCTCAGAGGGCTGAGAAGCCCCTGAAGACTGTGTAGACTGAGAGTTTGAATGAGAGCTATGGGATACTTGATGCACCTGAAATACCTGATACAGCAGTTTCTGGGGCCAAAAAACTGCAGGATCCCAAAAGCAAAACTTTTAGGTTTTATTAGTTTAATAATGTCCCTAACCACACAGCTAGTGAAGGGCAGCCTTTTGGGGCTGTACTTGTCAATTTGGATAGTTATGGGTGTTTTTTGTTTAGCCAGTAGTTTAGAATCACAGAAACATAACTTAGGAGTCATTATTTTATTCTCAGATGTTTAATCATATTTAATTTTGGTCACCCAGCCCATTTTGTTTTAATATCAGTGCATATTGCAGACATAAATGAAGTTCTAGTACTGGTGATCCTTCCTATTGTAAGAATACAAAACTTTAAAATCAGAAAAATATATTTCTCAATTTGTATATTTGGGAACTCCTGCCTCTATATAACAAGGATACCTTGCAATAGGACTTTATCTTTAAAGATAATTTAGGTGAGGAGATTGAGTGCACCCTTCATAGATTTGCAGATGACACTGAGTCGGGCAGGAATGTTGTTCCACTGAGACTGGATGATCTTTGAGGTTTTATCTAACCCTGGTGATTCTATGGTTCTATGATTCTATACTTAAATCAGTCTTAAATGTGATTTATACTTCAATTTTAATTTATTACAATGGAAAATTCCACTGTTGTCTGGGCAGCTTTGTGTTACTACTGTTTCTTTAGAAATAGATATTTACCTTGGATCAAAAACTCTGAAGTAAGAAACTTTTCATGCAAAGGTAATCCTGCATTCAATGATACATCTGCAAAATTATATTTACTAGTTATAACACTGTACATGTTTTCTCTGCCTACATATATTTTGCACTTTTCTGTATTTTATGGTGTATAAAAGAAATACTTAATTCTTCTAATCCTAATGGAAATTTGATTACATTTGAAAGTTTACATTAAGAAAGTAATGAAAGCTTCACATTTTGCAAAAAAAACCCCAAATTAATTTCCATTGTAAGGACCACAGGAATGTTAGAACTACTCTTCCATGAAAAAGAAATGATCATTGCATAGAGACCTTGTCTCATGCACCTGCACAGCTACAATCTCTCAGCAACATTTTTCTTGTTCAACCAAGCATCCCTTATGCTCGGACTTCAGCGCCTTCATGTCATTCTTTTTCTCTCCTGATAGACTTTCACTACCTGTGTGAATTAGTTATTTTCTGGAAACAACTTTCTCTGGTAAAGCAAAAAGGGAGCTTTACAGGACAGAAAGGAAAATTTCATCTGTATGTTGGCAAAAGAAGCAATCAGAAGAACCTGAATTCTGGCCAGACTGCTAAGTATTTATTTATGTTGCTTGAGAATCTCAATCAATAATTAGGCTGCTACTGCCAAATTCTATGCATACATGTAATTTTATCTTCTGAGCTCACAGGCACTGTCTTTTTCTGCACCAAAATTACCTCAAGTCCAGAAAGTGCCCATCAGCCTAATGAAGGATACATCCTCTACTGGCCATGGCCTTTGCAGATGTTCAAGGGTCTGTTTGCCTGCCATGGCTGTGCCTGAACCTCTCATCAAAAAAAAAAAAATACTGGCCCTGAAACAGAACAGGGGCAGCAGATGGAGCAGGTTTGGTTTTTCTCTTACAGATGCTTCTGAAATGCAGCCTGTGTATTATTACAGAAGGTGTCTCAGAGCAAAGGACAGCCTGGCAGTGAAGGTATGTAGAAGGGATTGTCGCGACAAGAACACAGGCGGGCAGGGGAAGGATTTGCTCTGCACTGCTCAGTGTAGAGGCTGTGAGCTCAGTGTGTAACTGCTTCCCTGGGGAATATATGCTGGTTTCACCTTGCCTGGAGCCCACAGATGGGGGAGATCCTAGACTGGAAAAGAGGGCCTCTGGGACCAGGGGTAGAACAGTGAATTCCCTAAAGTTATGCCCAAGAAGCAAGACTACATAGAATATTCTGCAGAGGTGCAAATTCAGGCACAGTTGCATTTGGTCTTCTCAAATCAGCATCATCAAGGAGACACTTTAGGAAATAAAAATATCACGTTTGGCAGCTGGGCCATGCAGAAATATTTCTAGTATCAATAATTTCAGTGCAGCTGTCACCTCACCCAGTGTTTACTGAAGTTGCCATGATGGCACATTACTGAGACTTTCCAAATAGACTTATCCTCTCTTTACACACATATACATACATATATATATACATACATCATTTCAAATATAGCCAAATATGTAAATCAGTATCTTTGAGGAAAGGTCATACTATGCCCTGACTGATATAACCTGTCTTCTTACGGATGATATTTGTGAAGATCAGATTATATGCCTGAAAAGTGGGACATACAATCATGCCTGAATACTGCTTGAATTATAGTCTCAGAAGGTTTCATATAGTATAGGAAGAGAGTAAAATAAGGATATGTAATAAAAGGATTATCTAGTAAAAGAGGTTACTAACTAGCTATCTCTGCCTATAGAGTGTCTCTGTCCTTCCCTTTCTAATCCCATAAGGGAACTTTTTGCTTTTGCATTGCCTTGAGATTATAGTTGGGACATTTTTAAAATCTATATAACTGCTGTCCTTCAAAAAATTTGTCTTTGAAAACTGTTTCCTAGCAACAATGTATTTATCTTTCTCAGGCAAAGAAATGACATCTTGCCATTCAGATACATTAGTTGATTTTTTTTTTTAGACAAGGAAATAATATACACTCAGTGCAACATTAAATTAGAAGGAACAGAATTAAGAAGAAATAATAGCAAACACGACTGAAAAAAAAACCCCAACCTAATTATATCTATTTGCATAGATGGATTTTCTTGCCAGTGAGGTGATTGTTGCCATATAAAAACAAGCTGATAGCTTCCAGACACATATAACTGACTAGCATTCATTACTTTTAAAAAGCAAGGAGGTAGAATAGGGCAATTTAATGATCTATACCTTCAAATATTTTCAATACTTCATCTTGTTTTGTTAACATCAGCGGTGTGCCCTCTGCTTATACCTGATGCACATGAAGAGCAGAGCTGGGCACGTTGCCAGGTGGTCACTGTAGGTCCTTAATTCCACTCACATCATATGGTACTCTCAGAGTACTCTCAGGCATTTTGTCATCTTTGGCTCTGTGCTTGTAATGCATTTGTTTTAAAATACTTTCTCAGCATGGAATTTGGAGACATTATATGAATTAGACTTTAAATAGATTTAAGATTATTCTACAGGCTTTGTTACTAAACAGGTGAAAGAATACTATCACAATGGTTTATCTTAAGACAGATCACTTTTCCCTTCTAATAACTGGGGCTGCTCAGCAGCATGGCTTTCCTAAACTGTTCTTCAAAACTCTGTGTTTGTATACAGCTGAGGACAAATATTGCCTGAAGGTATAGTGGAAAGCAATTCCTCTAATGCAAAATTATTACTACTAGAAGCAGTAACATGTTAAGAGTATTCATTCAGAAGTGTGTAGATATGCCAAGTTTATTATGCTTTGGATTGCACTTTCCTGTATGTTGATATCAGATTAGATCTATATTACCTGAAATCATTGGATCTTAAGTGCTCAGCTCTATCACACTGGACTTCGTATTTCCTATTTTTTTTTCCCTGAGCTTCCCCGTCTTTTTAGTGCTAAATGAGGCAAACCATTTAAGTGTGTAGGCATTGAAGGCAAAATACATTGTGGTACTATTGGGGGAAAGAAAATTGATTTTATGGATGGAAAAAATTTTATGGGTGGAAAAAATTCCTTATTAGTGGAAGAAAAAATATTATTTCTATATTTCCTTTTAGGTACACAAATTGCTGTTTAAAATATGTGCTCATAATATTAGTTTGATTGCTACTTAGACAGATAATTAAGTACAAAATATTAAATAACTTTCATTTAAGAGTGAAATTTTGTATTTAAAAATACTTGTAAATATTTTCATCAACCTCATTTGTCTTGGTGCTTTTGATCAAGGAAGCAGGAAGAAAATTAAAGCAGGTGTCACCTGTAAATTTTGAACCCAGAAAGTTGTGCTATCCATGAGTTGCTCAATTGGAAAAAAAAAATTAATAGAGGAAAATAATTTACGTTTAAACCAGACTAGCTTTTTAAAATATAGGAAATATTTCACAATAACAGCATAAAAACTTCTCCTTTCCTCACCTTGATGTTGAAGAAATAAATAATAGCAATAGTTGTCGGTGAAAAAGAGTCTATAGTGCTACTTTTAGCATATTTTCATAACTTTATGGAGAAGCAGACATTCTCAAACAAAAAACCATTTCATTAATAAGCCAGACACACTCATATTGTGAAGGCTTGAATGACTGACAGAGCTGGATGGAGATTTTTACTGCTTGAGTCTTATTCATGGTAGAGCTTTCTATGAGTTATTTACTTTTGCTATGATTCAGAAAGCAGAAATAACAAGTAGCTGCAAGAGGAATATAACTGTATTCTGGTATAAATGGGTTGTCCCATGTCAACATGTCCATGGTAAGAATTTTCACTCTCTGGAAATCTCAGTATCCCATTGGCAAGAAGCTGAACGTTGTTTAGGATGTATCTGCTACCACTGCCAGAGAGGATCCTTCTGAAACATAATGAAAATCTCTCAGGATGAAATTCCCTTATGGACCAGAGCTAGTAATTAAATGCCTCGAGGGCTAAAAATAGCTCTTTGACAGTATTAAATGTGCTTGCTAGGATACTGGGTATTTAATTCAATTTCTTGCAACATTTTAAACATAAATTAGCTGATTGGTCCCAGTAGACTGGAGGCTATGGTTTTAATCTGCAGAACTATCTCTCCCTCTCAGAGACAAAGCAGGAGCTGAATAACTCATGCCAGACCAAGCTGAAATGTGTAGAATTTCACAGGACTGGACTTGCTGGCTTTTCATGAAACAGTTATTTTCTTTTTAAAATTTATGTTTATCTCATCGCCTTCTAATTAGAATAGCTCTTACCTCCAGATTAGAAAATGAGCTCAGTTTTCTAATTGTTATTGTGCTATGTTGAAAAAAATTGTGTTCATTTTTTTCACTTCACTGTTAGTTTTCCAACAAACTGAGCAATACACAGGAGACATAAGCACCAAAACTTTGGCATGTATTTTTTGCAGAATGGTTGGGACTAAATTTTACGAACTATAAAAGAACCTGAAATATTAACAAGTTAATGACCAAATCTACAGTAAATTTCATCAGCTTCGTGCATCTTCAGGAGGATTGCAGCCATCAGGTATCTCCAACTTTTGAAAAACTGTTATTAAATCTGGCAAGAACTTCATTTTCATAAATGCTTTTCCAGCAGAAAAGAACCCTTATTACCACGTTTTGAATTTTGCACGCTGAAACATAGGGAGGAATACATGAAGGAAATTAGCTTTGTCTGTATTTGGCCAAGAAGCTGTGGATATTTTTCCCGGCTGTGGATATTTTTCCCTATCTATGTGCTCAAATGACTTTGGTCAAGCTTTTGTCATTCCAACCTGGTTTATTTCAACATTGTCTTTCTTGAAAAGACGTATTGAAACCACATCAACATCTGAATCAACACTGAATTTATTTGTTGGGGACCATTCTTGTACAATATGCATTTATATCAAAAGGAGAATGAAAATATTTCCTTTGAACTGCTCATTCAGTTTACACAGTTTTAAGTATTTTGGGCTCCACAAAATTTGAGGTTCTTCTGCAGACACACTAACACAAACTGGCTAAATGGTAGAATACAAACTGATTGAAGGAGAAAATTGAGACCTGTGTTAAAACCCTTGGTGGATAGCTTTTAATTGTAAACTACTGTTAAGAGTTGCTTTGCAATGAATGATACGGGGACCTTTTGTTCCCTATGCATGTGTGATACATATCTTGGCTGTGTAGAAAAAGACATAGCTAACCATCTTTCTTTCATAATAGAGTGCTAAGCTGAATTCTGGGACATTAGAAGCAAATTTTGTGCACATACACATATGGAAGACACCCTCCTATGCGGAAAAAGAGAAGCCCTTAAAAATATCAATAATTGCCAATATCATCTCTTTGCGGATAGAAAGATCAATTACCATGTCCTAGGAAACTGTCTTTCTAAAGCTGAAACAAGTAGTCAGCAAAAGATAATAATGTGAGTAAAGGTGAGGAAATGTTAATAATTGCTGTAAAATAAGACACATTTAAAAAGTGGTCAGGACAAATTGGAAGGCTGACTTGCTAAAGACTACTCGGACACAGATGCATTCAGTAGTGTTTATTTCAGTGGACTTCACCACTACTTCAGGGCCCACATATGTCCCTGTACACATGAGTGGGGCTGTGCATGCATTTGTATATATTTATATGTGTGTTTACCACACTGAGGAACATCTGATACTCTGGTTCTGGAAACATGCTTCATCATAAAAATCTTTTACCAAAGCTGTAAAAGATGTGGATGAAGTTTTAATAAATACTGATATCGTTTATGATTCAACTTCACTTTTTGTGGAGAGGGTAGCTGGCCCATCCCCTTCACAAGCTGAGAGATTTCAGCATACCCAGATCATAGTCAGCTGATGGGCAACTTTACTGGGACTCCTCTGTTTCCAGCAACAGACAGCACTGTTGGTTTGAATGGTTTTAACATCATTGCATTGTAAAACAAGTGGTATATGAACGTCACAGAAAGGAAGGAATTCAGAGTAGAGATTTATTAAGAACAATTAGTGACAGCATTACAAATGGGACCTTCATAGCCTGAGTAATTTTTCTCCATACCATCTCCAGTATTTGCATCAAAAAACAAGTTTTCAAATTCCTTTTTAAATTAAACTTTGCTAAATATCCCCAATTAAGCACTTGTGCAGTCCTGCACGACTTATTTTCCTACAGTTCAGGATTGATTTTCATTTCAGCACATTCATTCAGGTCTGAATGAATCCATGTTTGAAATCTGTAACTCATTCTCACATGGCTTATTTCTGACAATTTAATAATTAATAATTTAACTAAGTTAAATTATACCACTAAAATTCCACAGTATTGTAGAATACTTTAATTTGTTACAAATTATTGCTTCTGCCTAAAGTAACATCAGCCGCTTATTGTTAATGAAAGATATCATTACATTAAGAAAGCAATTCATTTAGTGTCTTGTCTAAGTTTTTTTAATAATAAAGTTATAGTTTTAAAAATTACTAATTTGTATTAGAGACAATGAATCAACACCATTTGACATAACCCACTCTCTCCTGTGAGCCAAGAGTTAAGTAATTTTCACTTCACTACCAAAATCTACGATTCTTCCAGGGACCTGTTCTGCTGTTAACTCATATAATTAATTATCTTCAGTGTAAAGGGCAGTGCACCTGCATGCAACAGGCAAGTAAATATCATCCCTAAAATTTTATCACTAGAACTTAAGTATTCTTTCAGGATGCTGTTGAAAGGGTTTGTATTTTCCTTGTTATTTTTTCCCATCTCTCTTTAATAACAACCATTCTTTTAAATAGATCTCAGAGAGAACCTTGCTACTACCTCTTCAGCTTTCTGGTTGATGTTAGTCCTTTGTTTACCCATGTGCTGTGAGTACCTAAGACATACCTTCACTGATGTTAACTTTAAATACTTTCTGTAACACAGTGCTTCTTTTTCTCCTCATATCTTAGTTTTTTGGCTCTGTACATGGTAGACTCATGCCAATCCCAGAGACAACTGTTCAGTAGGTCTTTTTAACAACTTAAAAAAATATCCTATTCCAAGTAATCCTGTGCTCCAAACTGCTATGTTACCAAAGACATGCTGAGACATGGATTGGTAACAGAGATACGCTCTTTTTCATAGAGATTACCCCAGGAGATTCTTTTTCTTTTTCATAGAGATTACCCCAGGAAATGAATAGCATTCTAGCCACAAGATTTAAAAGCTTGTTTTGCCTATCAATGAGGAGAACAAGGGTCATAGTGTATGTGTTGTTTTCATTTTATCTCTGAAAGCCATAATTTTTAGATTTCATGCTAAAAGCAAATGCCTAATTAAACTTCATAATATCACTTCAGGACATTTCACCACTCCCTTTGTGAGAAGAGACTTGGAGATCTTAAAAATGCTCCTTAGTGCTTTTTAAAAGTTATTTTATTTTACTATAAAATGATGAGAAAAGAAATAGAATATGAATAATTCATGATAAATATGAGAATAAAAAAAGCCTTTATTCCCTTTTTTTCTTTATATCCCTTGATGCAAGGCCGTAGGCTTGCAATACTTTGCCAATACACTTCTAAGTCTACATTTGCAATTAGTGATTCCTAACATCATACAAGAAATAAAATAGACCACCCCTGGCTTTAAAGAATTAACAGTTTAGGCATAATTACTTGGAATTTTTTGTCTGCAAAAAAAAAATGTTAGTGTTGATGTATTACCATATTAGTGCCCATTCAAAAAGATACATGAAGCTTAAAATTTTGAACAGCTTGAAAAAAGTCTGTTCAACACTGCGTGTGTATGCATGGAAAAGCCATGTATATAATATAAACCACCTCCATGAATCAAGCCCCTAAGAGCAAATATGCTTTTCACACACAGAAAAGCAGTGCTCACTTGCAAGTAATGGAAAAATACTGAGATAACAAAGTGCAAGTGTTTTATCAGCAACCTGAAGACACCCTTTGACTAGAGGCCAAAAAAAAGCACTTGGTGTATTCTAGGTGTACGGGGAAAATAAAGGCAGGAAGACAGCTGAAGCAGCACATCCCTCATTCACTAAAGCCCAAACCCAGTGCCAGGAAAAGGATTAAACTAGACAAAAATCCATGAGTAAAATAAATTACTTGGGCACTAACAGTAACATGGCCTTATTATCATCTCTTTTTATATATTAGTTTTATAACATTCTCTCTGTGAAATGAATTTCTGATCTATTTTGTACAGCACAAACCAGACACAGATTATTACAGTTTTATTTTTTATTTTACAGGTACTCAAGAATCTGCTTAGTTTGTTTCCACCACATGATTTTTCATGCCTGAAGAATCAATTCACAGCATGAAAAAATATATTTGTGACAGAGAATATTTCAGTTGGTAACTACAGGCCTTGGAGCAAGCCCAGAGGTATGCAATAATGATAAAACCTTTAATAATTTCAAAGAGGAAGAATAAAAGAAGCAGTACACAAGATTCAGCTGCATAAAATATTAAGCTGTTCCAGTAAAGCTGAAAAAGACATGAAGCATTGTAAATCTACAAGTAGAAGATACCTTAGACATGAATTTTAGAGAAGAAAAGAGACATCGCACTTATAATTTTCTCCAGGAATCAAAACTAACAGTAAAGGTTAATGTTCATTTAACTCTTTTTGGAGAAAATAAATTAAAAAATAATAAAATAAGAAATAGGACATTTGTTGCTTCACATAAATATAAAATCATCACTAGCAAAAATGCAATTAGGAAATATTTTTCTTGATCTGTTAGTGAGATGTTCCTTTTATGCCCCCTGTATGTCGACATTTCTTGCAGTTATATAAAGTGTATTGTGTTAATAAATTGGGGTTTTTTTCTTTTTTAAAAAATAATTTAAAAACAGGCAGGGTTTAAAAGAACTGTCTCTATTTAATAATGAGATGGATTAACTCAATTAATAAGCATTTGGATTCATTCACCAACCAAATTCCCTGTGAAATGCCATAGAAAGTTAAACCTTGATGCCACAAAATACATTGCAGGTTATATACAAAGAGATGTTAAAGAAAAACCGAGATAACCATATGAGTGAAAATGAAGGATTGCCTTTACTGAAAACAGAAAGTGTTTAAGGCCATACTCTTCAAAATAAACCAATGGAAACAGGAATGCAACATGTTACATGCAGAAACAGGGGCCAGGTGTTGGAAAGAGCAATATACTTGTTCTGGAAATGCTGTATTTACTAACACTAGTAAGAAAAGAAATTCCTATTAAAATATTACCTAAGGAAATTCAGGATAATACTCAAAGAAATTTTAGACTTTAGAATAATTTTAGAGCTCCTTCCAAAAAACAAAAGTTGAAAATATGTTATTTTAGAAGAAAGTCTATCAAATATTTTTTATATAAAAAATTCAATTAGCCTATTCTGTGGGAATCTGTAAAACAGGGTTAAATTTGCTGTTAACTGCATATTTTTTCACAATTCTCGTGAAACAGCTGACACACAGTAACCTGTTAGCGTGCTAAGCTCTTGTACCTAAACCTTACTGCACGACTCATTAGTTTTATTACTGTGTGAAAGTATTTTATTCATTCCAGTTAGTGCTCATACTCATGAATAATATAAGAACTTCAAGTGAACTATATGGGGGAAACAAAATTTCGATTATATGCACTATGAGACAAGCAGAATGTTTGACATGGGATGGTGAGATGTTCCCATCATACAGACATGCATCATTATTATTGGTGATCTAGTGCACATGAGATCTTTATTTCACTGCTAGCATCTGTTTTATCATCATATTATTATATTTTAATCTTCTTACCACAGCAGGGCTTTGTACCACAACATTTGTCAAGGGAAGGGGAAGACCTCCACGTGCTGTATCGTTCTTAGAGCTTTCTTTAACTGGAAGGGGAGCAGACAGAATGTTGAGCCAGTGGAGGATCAGTGGAGACCCTCCACTTGTGAAACTTTGTTAGGTGACAGGTTTCTTCATAATTAGAAAGCAAACTGATTGCCACAGAGATTATACCAATTTTTTACTTGATAATTAGGTTAAAAGACAAAGCCTGAACAGTAATACAAAAACAACTGTACAGGATTTTGAAGGCACAATTACTTTGGTCAGCAACTAAATGCAAGAGAGACACATGTTCACCTTTTTTTTTTAACCAAGAACAAAACTTGGACAATACAGCTGTTTTCTCACACCTTTGAAGAAAGGGACATTCTGAATTTAAGATTATTAATGATCGTAATCATGTAGTTGGAACATAAAGAGCTAAGTCATATGCGCTGGTTATACATATTTGATTTATTGAATGCTTCTGCTGCAAGAAAAATCTCAAATATTCCTACTTATTTCAGAATTTCTGAAACAAATTTAAATTTATGAAAAAAAATTAAAAGTAGTGATTTTCATTTATTTTACAAAAAAACTTCTTCATTCCTTGTAACAGCAGCAGAGAAATTCTGCTCACAAAGTTCCAGGATTCAGCTTAGGGCTCTGGAGTCTGGTATTTGCTGTAGGCTTGCTTCCAAACCAGGTTCTCCCTGGGCATACTATCCATTGAGGTAACAAATGATGGCAGATGCAGTTTTCTAGGGATAGAAACAATCTTAGACCTCACTAAAGTTTCAGGAAGAGTTCTTAAAAAAATAACCCAAACAAATGAGTTTATTTTATACAGTTCCTGCAGTCCCATTTCAGGTTTACCTTTAAGTTGAAAGTATTAAACTTTCTACAAAAGGTATTAATACAGTCTGTCTTGCAAATGCCACCACTCTGATTATATACTTTTTTGTCAATTTCTAATATATATCACAAAATTCTTCATTTATCTTTTCAAGACTCTGTCGTCTTAAGTGACTTTGTAGATCAGCAATTAAAAATTGAATATTTGTGCTTGGATTCATGTGTTTGAGGCTGAGGTCAGCAAAGTGGTTGTTGACCTCCCTATACTGCACACAATTTGTGGGGATGTAAGAGTTACGTCTGAGCACCTAATGGGGTGATGAAAACAGCTACCTGAAAAATCATAACTGAGAAATATTGCAGAGCATGATGGTACAGTACTGATGATACTTTGTTTTCCTCTTTGTTCTATTATTTTCAAAACAAAAGTCTGGGAATTGATGCAAGAGTTACAGTCTACTTCTTGCATAACCTCTCCTCCATCTGAGTAATTACCTTCTCAGAAGCATAAGCTTGAATCATCCTCATTCTTATCACAGAGCAGACAGCAAAATACGGTCCCTGGTGTTGTCCTAGACCACATTGTAGGAACCTAGAAGCACAGGTCATGATCTGAAATATAGATCATGTCTAAAGCATCTCCACATCTAAATCTTGCCTATCTGTCCTTACATCTTCAAATGCCACTTTGAAGTAAACCATAGCCCAGCGGCAGAGCAGAAATCTTAAGTCCACTGTAGAACTGAACACACCTTGAGCCAAAACAAGAGGATAATTTTCTGTTCTCACACGATGGACACAGACTTTGGTCCTCTCCATGATGTCTGGGCCATGCATGCGTTCTTCCTGGATATGGTTCTCTTCAAAGCTGAGTGTGATACCTGCAAAGGATACTCACTGATTTCACTACAGCTGGCAGCAGGGCCACCAGGACCAACCTGTTTCATTTTTGTGCACCACCCAGCATTTATGCTCTCACTGGAATTACAGCCTGAGCAAGTGTTGAGTGTTATATGTCTGTCACAGTGCTTTACTTTCCAGTAGGCCTGCATGCTGAAAGGAAAAAAAAAAAAGTTAATTAATTCTGAGTGACAGTTTGATTATATTTTTGCAAAAATTTTCAAAAAAATTCATCTAGATCTATGTTATTTTCTCGCAGATAATTGTTGTATTTGTAGCCTTTATCGGTTGCCAAATGTGGCCAAAGCAACCACCAATCTCATCAGGCCACAATTCACTGACACGAATCTGAGCATCTGCAAATATTCTGTAGTATGGTTCTACATATCATAGTTCATGTGTGATGTCTTATCTTTAAGGATTGTAGCCTCACTCCTTGGAAAATTGCAGTCAAATTAAAGAGGAAAAAAACAATTGAACATGCTCTGTTTTTCAAGCACTGGATAAGAAGACAGCTCTGGGCTAGCATCTTCCCCCCAACAAGAACTTCCACTCTTGAAAGTCTCTCTTTCATTTTTTTTTCCTTGTTTGATGTTGTAAATCAGACACCCAAGAGACAGAAGGGAACTAGGACAGACTTTTCAAATGCAACAGAGCAAATGTGGCCGGGTGGCTCAATGGCAATTCTCAGTGCCCCAAAGATTAGAGAGCAACACTTTTTCTGAACTGGCACAGAGGGGAGGGAAAGGGGGGAGCCAGGGGAAAAATAAATAAAAATCTATCTGTAATTCCTTTTACTTCAGCTGCAGATGTTGCCATGGGAACTCCCAGCAGAGGAGATGGAGCACGGGACCTGACAGTTTCTGGGAGCTGGTTCAGGAACAGCTAACTGGTTTCCTGTGATATTCAAAAAGGGGAGAAAAAATATGAAAAATGTTTTATTTACTTTTGTTTCCAAAGTAAAACTCAAAGCAGTAAGTTGTCAGCTTTTCGTGCCTTAATGTCTATTATCTTCACTCCTTATTCCTAGGTCACTATCTCTGGAAGAAAAATGGAGTAGAAAAATAATTGGACAGACAGCAATTGAAAGCTTTTATGCTGCTGCTCATTCTCTGCACACCGAGAGTGATTTTTGAACAGTAAATATTGGTATTGCTGAGAACTGGCACATGGTCCTGCTATGGTAGTTGTAGTTATTAGGTTGCTTGTCAGATGATTTGAAACTGTAGGATTTGTATAGTACAACCTGTCAGAAATGAACGTGTGCATGTTTTCTGAGTAATGAGAGGAAAAAGCTTGCCATTGTTCCTAGGGATATTCTGTAGTGGTACACCACCTCTGAATACAATCCAATCAAAAAAGCAAGCAGCAGTACACTTATTTGTGGTTCAAAAAACATCCTTACCTTTCTATCTGAATTAAAGTGTGAGCAGAAGATTTGAAATTTTTAATTAATAGGACCAATGGGACATGGAGCCTCTAACCATTAATATCAAACATTGTATTAACCCAGCCAGGCTTCAAAATAAATTAAATATGTAATGTGAAAATTGCTTTGGTTAAAACTAGTAAGAAACCATGATGTTGAATGTGATAACTGAAATCAGCTGAAGTCTGGAGAATAGCCTACCTAAGCATATTCTGAGGGCAGAAATGTTCTGGTAATTTTATAGAAGACTGAATGATATCCTCCTACAAAGAAAGAGAAACTGTTCATTTACAAGTTTAACCTGACTCTTCTTCAGATTAATTTTAAAATATAGAAGAATCACTTCAGAAAAATTCAAAAGATTTTGTCACTGTTTCACCTGGTGGCTTCTCAATGCTAACAGTTAATATGGCCTAATAAAAAGACATTTAATTGTCATAGCTCTCATTAGTCTGTTGCTATTAATAATCTGGTGGTAGATTTTGATATTTTATCCTTTTGCAGAGGATTCTAGTATTTGAATTCTAAATTTCAAAAGCTCTTGTAAAGATCTGAGCAAATTATACACACAACTCTCACTCTTTTCCTATTAACTACTATAAGAAATGGGTGGGAATCCTGGATATATACCAGGATATTCTGGGATAGCTGTTTATGCTCCAGAAAAAAACTTGTAAGAAATTTCAGTATCTATATTTTCCAGTTTTACTTCTGCAATGGTCACAGATCAGACAGGAGGTATAAATAATTCCCTAGGGGAAATAATTTACTCTTCCATGGTATTTGTCATATTTCTTTAGCTCAAGGTTTAGTAGCAGCAATTGTTATCCTAGGAATGACTGCTATGTAATTATTCAACCTACCCCCTGTCTTTAAGGGATGTTTTATGCTGCTGCTTAATTAATTTGGTACCTTTTCCTTAACCCAAATTAAAACAGGAGCTCAACCATGAAAAAACCTTCTTGTGAGGAGCAATAATGTAGATAGTTGACTCTGGATTCTCAAACTCGTCTTTCCATACCCCAACAAATGAATGAAGAGAGTTTATTTCTCTTATACAAACAACTTAGAAATTTTAAAAGGAAATCTCTACACCTCAGCTGCAGTACAGACTTTGAACTTATTATTTCTCCTCTATTCTTGAGCATTTTCAGGTTTATATTTTTTTAATTTATTGCTTTTGTAACATGACCTACTAGTCTTGTGCAGCAAAAGTAACAAAGAGAAGCTGCATTTCACATGGACACATCTTTTAAAATGTCATGTAACTGCCAAATCGTAGAATCATTTAATGGTTTGGGTTGAAAAGGAATACTGAAGATCATCTGAAGTTCCAATACCCCTGCAATGGGCAGGAACACTTTCAAGTATACCAGATCGCTCAGAGCTCCATCCAACCTAGCCTGGAACACTTCCAGGGATGGGGCTTTCACAACTTCTCTGGGCAACCTGTTCTAGTGCCTCACTGCCCTCACAGTGAAGAAATCTAATCTAATCTAATCTAATCTAATCTAATCTAATCTAATCTAATCTAATCTAATCTAATCTAATCTAATCTAATCAGTTTTTCAGTCTGACACCATTCCCCTTGACCTGTCCCTACATGCTCTTGTAAATTGTCTCACTCCCTCTTTCCTGTAAGTTCCCTTCCGGTATTGAAAGGTCACCATTAGGTCACCCTGAAGCCTTCTCTTTTCCAAACTGAAAAATCTCAGCTCTCTCAGTCTTTCCTCATAGGAGAGGTACTCCATCCCTCTAATCAATGTGATGGCCCTCCTCCAACAG
>VYXF01001200.1:385430-426665 GCA_013397295.1 Polioptila caerulea
AAAAAAAAAAAAAAGAAAAAAAGAGAGCAAGAAAAGGCAGCAAATTAAAACTAGAAAAGATAAACAGGAAAAAATCCTTACCACACTAAGAATTTACTTAAACTGGTCTACCAAAACCAGAGTTGTGTAATGGTCACAACTGCACAAACACAGAAACACAGAGACCACCATATAAAGACCAGTGTTTGACAATGAATCAAACCTTAAAATTTTTCATAGAGGTGGCAACTTATATTCATAAAACATCAATTGCATGTCATATCCTACTTGAGTGCAACTGTAAATGTATGACAGTATGTAATTACTGTCACCTATCTATCCATATTCCCACCAATTAAATATGAATTTGGTTACTTGAGAGCTTGATAGATCCAAACAAAAAGATAGGTACCCAATCTCACATGTTTATTTTCATTCCATAAGCAGGCAAATTTCACTTCATGAGCAATGATCTCATGCTCCCACATGTGGTTTCATTATTCTCCCTTACACTATGTCAGATCTTCCAGAGGTATTTATTAAACCTACATGAAGGAATTAATGCAGACAACAATCAAAACAGCAATAAATCAAATCCATCTCTAATAGTCTCAATAAGTACCAGTTTGAATTCCTCTTAAATAAGTAAATCTATATGGGAAACACATAGTGTTTCATTCTACACATTGCAATGGTTGTTTATGAGTACTTCACAGAAGTAACAGGAAAGGCTTAAATAACCTTCCATAGAAAGCTGCAAAATTTAGAGAAACAGTCTTAATACTACCTGTAAGATGGACTAAGTAAAAAAGAGCAGCTACTAAAGAAAAGAGAACACCTTTGAATTATTAAAGGGAGAGGTTTGACTCAAGTGTCTTTTGTCTCTGTACTGAGTCAGAGGAGCATTTACTTCACCCAAATCTCCAGCATCAGAGGGAGCTTTTAACAGTGGAAGTTATTGTGAGGAAGTTTTTTTAACAGTTTTTAGCTAAAGAACAGTGTTACACTAAGCAGAAACTGAAAAATTTTCTCTTTGCTTGAGGAATCTAACACCTTGCTTTAATTTCTAATGTCTCCTTCCACTGTTCTTCTTACATTACCTCATAAATAATTGACAATATGAATTGACAAGTGACAATATGAATTGACAATTGACTTATGAATTACTGACTACACAATTGTTGCCTCTTTGGTGCTGATATTTTTCATCTAATGAAGTTCTGATTTTACAATTTGCCACTAGTTGCAAGAAATATTTTTAGTTTGTGGCTAATATTAGATATAAATTTTAACTTCGTTCTTTATAACAGCCAGAAATAGGAAAACAAGCTGTGGAAAATGATTTGAATTTATGTAGTTTTCAAAAGATTAAGACATTTCAAATGAAACATACCTACAAAATATATAAATGAGAGAAAACAAAGGAAATGTACAAATGTCAATTATATGTGTTTTATTAATGTTATTGTTGGTTCCCTGACTTAGTAGTTTTGGATGTATAACAGTCCCCAAAGTGATCATTATTGTAGCTATAAAGTTGGTGCTGCTATAGGCAACTAAGAGGTATGGAAAAATAAAATATTTTACACTTAAAGATAAATGAATATAAAATATATATAAATGAGTTTTGAAAATACAGTTTAAAATATAGGAACTCCAGAATTTAAATCAATAGATTCTGCTCTATATTACAGCCTTCAGTTATAAGATCACTAATTTTTTTAGTTTCATGTATAACAGTGGAAGTCTCTTTCACAAAATGCAAGCTTTTATATTTGTAAAGGTTTTATATTTTTGTCATTAAAACTGATAGTTAATTTTATTCAATTTATTAGTGTTCTTTCATTAATCATAACACAGAAATTTATATTTGACACTTCTCCATTCAGGCTTCCTGAATTAAGAATTCCATAACGTGCAAGCCAGACTTTTCTGGTGTGGAAAATAAGTCACAAATGAGATGATACACAGCTCATAAGAGATTATTCCATCAATTGTGTCAGACTGTAAAATATTTTATATACTGACCAAGAACCAGATTTTAATATAGAGAGATTGTAATTGGTTCTAAATTTCTGAACCACACATTAAGTCAGCTTAGTTTAAAGACCTGTCTTAATGTGTGCTGCTGAATTGTTCTTACATGAATTGTGATATTAAACCAGCTATTCATTGTAAAGTGCAATCAGAAATACACTTTTTAGGTAAGAATCACAAGCGCGCTTGCTAGGAGTGCCATGTCACAGTAGTCTGTAAAAGAAACACTTTGAGCTTAGAAGAAAGGTCTTTAGAAGAATAAAAATTGAGAAAAAAAAAGCAAAAGGAAATGCAGTGGCATCAGTATGGGGCTGATGATTCAGTCTGCATCTGTTTCTTGATGAGACCTAGATGGGCTTGCCCTTAGCCATCAGAATTTGGGTGAAAAAGACAAAAAACTGGTTGGTCAGTTTGCAAAATTTCCCTGTGATTGCTACTGAAATGCCTAATTCTAGAGGCTGTGTTTGTGTCAGGAACTTTTAGGCTGCCAGCAGCAATAGGTAAACATGAACCTAGCTTTTTATTTGTGAGCTTACCCACTCATATCTAATCAAGCATAAATACCAGGAGAATAATCTTGTGTAGACAAGCACTTTAGTAAGCTCGTTTGATTTTGAGATCAGACAGGCAAGTGGAGGTCAGAATGAAAAGCAGGACTTTGGAGGAAGTATTTCTTTTTTGTAAGTTTTCTCAGGATCTACTAAGTCCTTTGTGGATGTTTGTGTCTTTTTCCATGTTGCAATCAGGTCTGATTCCAGGGCGTTCTCAATCCCACAGAATTCAGATTTATATTAAGGAAAAATGCACACTCATTTATGTAATAAACATGCTATATCCCCCCCTTATTTATCTTCACTCATTTCATGCTTTTGTTCCAAGAATGTTCATGTGGAAGGTCTCTCCATTTATAACTGATCCTGGCTCTGGCTGGGTAGCACTAAGTCCTTCAGAGAAGCCCATATGCTGCTGTGTTTTGGCTTTGTGGCTAAAACAGTGCTTAAAATACACCAGTTAAGAGCTTTGGCTCTTACTGAATGGTGCTCATGCAGCATTGAGGTCTAATCTTTTTCTGCACTCCACATTAATAGGCTGAGAGTGGGAAAGGGTAGAAGGGACACAACCAGGACCCAAAGTGACCAAAGGGCTATCCTACACCATCCCATCCCATCCCATCCCATCCCATCCCATGCCATCCCATCCCATCCCATCCCATCCCATCCCATCCCATCCCATTTTATATGATGTTATCCCTCACAATAAAAGCTCAAGGAAAGGACAGGATGGGATACATGTGTGGTTACAATTTCTTTCCAGGTAACCATTGTAAATACTGAAGTCCTCCTTTCACAAATGTGGCTGGACCACTGCCTATTAATAAGAAGTAAGGAAAAGTGCCTTTTTTCATTATTTGCTCAACTGCACATCTTTTGCTTCATTTCATCTTGATCCATGAGCTTTCTTGCCTTCTTTCTCTTTTCTCCTCATTCCAGAGCAAATGGAGTGTGCTCTCAGTCAGTTTTGGGCTATTCAGTGTTCAGAGACCTGGTGATACTGTAGGTAGTCCAGCAAAGGTGGCCACTGAGATGGCTAAGAGATTGGAGCATCTCTCATATCTGGAAAAACTGAAAGAACAGGGACTATTCAGCCTGGAGAAGACAAGGTGCAGTGAGGAATCTTATCATTGTATGTAAGTATCTGAATGAAAGGAGTAAAGAAGAGGGAGCCAGGCTCTTTTCAGCAGTGTCCAAGCACTGTGGACAAGCTGCAATGGATGCAAACTAAAACACAGGAGGTTCTCTCTAAAAATCAGTGAACACTTTTTATTTGTGAGGGTGACTGAGCACTAGCACAGTTTGCCCAGAGACATTCTAGGATCTCCCTTCTTAGAGATATTCAATAGCCATCCTGGGAAATGGGCAGTAAGTGGCCCTGCTTGAGCAGAGTACTTGTACCAGGTTTCCTCCATAGATCTTCTCTATCCTCAGCCAGTCTGTGATTTTCTGAGTGGCTGTGTTGGTGTCTGGCTCATAGCTGGGTCAAACCATCACACCCTCTTTGAATTCTTAGATGCTCACGAAACTCATAGGAATCAATGGGGGCTGAAAAAAGCTGTACATCATCAGGAGTTTCAGAGAAAATTCTGAAGTTGTAGAATATGAGTCTTTACAAAATAAGGCAGGAGAAAGACCTTTTCCTTACCTCCTCAGCTAAAGCTATCTGCATGCTTGGATTCCTATAAGTTTCCTTTCTTTTCTATTTTACCTTGAAATATCCTGTTTCAGTATGGGATATTACTTCCTTTTTCTGTTCAGTCGTGTGCATCTTGCCTAATCAGTTCCCTGCTGGGAACAGATCTTCAAGTTGCTTATCCTGGTTCTGATTCACAGCTCAGTTTCAGGAACATAGTCTAAAATATTTAGGCTTCCTACTTGCTATATAAATGAAATTTAATATCTTGTGGCAAATGAGATCTAACTAGATCTCTGTCCCCTTACAGACCTAAGCTCTAAGAAATTATTTTCTGGCATCAAATCTCAGAAAAAAATTGGAGAATTATCTCCTATTTTAAAAAAAATTACTATAAAGATTTAGAATGAATTACAATCAGCTGTTTTGTGGCTGTGTATGGCAAATAACAGGTATTGCCATAGATATGAGGCATTACTGACATACAGTTATTGCTCTCATCCTCATGAAACGGGATAGGAATAGACTGAGGAGATGGAAGTGTCTCTGCTTACTTGGCATGAAATTATTGCATCTACATCAAAAATATCTATTTCTTCACTTTTCTCCACTTAGTTCACTTTGTTGAATTGCCCACTTTCCTGATTTTCCTGCCCTCTTGCTTTTACATGCATAAAGTTACTTTGGGAAAACCTGTCTCTTCCACTGGGAAATCAGCAGTGGCAAATTAACCACTATTTGGCAACCTTTCACAGATGGTGCCAGCAGAATTTCAGACTAAGTCAGTAAGAACAAGGCAATTTAAAAACATTAAAAATGCATTGACAGCAAAGAAATAAAAGCAGCCACTCAGGTACAAGCCAGAATAGTTAAAAAGCTTTTGGACAAAAACAGGCTCTTTGTTTTCTATTAAACACTTTATTTTGCACAGAGAACTCTGTAAGTAATGAAAGGCATAGTAGTATATTCTCTACTGAAGGTATTTTTTGGGAAAGAGGGTTGTAATATTTTTGTCTGATATAAACTGGTATCAAAATAAATATTCAAACCTAATGAATGTATTACAAATTTTTATTTTATTCATGATGATTTCGGGTCTCGTCTATCATTTAACAATCTTCTGAAAGCTATTGTCTCTCACATGCAGACATAAGAATTTCATCCACATTTGCAAAGCCATCCATAATACATGAAGAGCTGTACTGTGACTGCTGTGGGGGAAGGGATTAGCAAGTGTGTAAGGCAGCTCTATAAATATTTGTCCTGAACTGGGACCTCATTACGGTGTTTACTACAGGAATGTGAAACACTAGGCTTTCTGCCCATTGGTTCCTTTAGGAATGCATTTAGTGGTTGTCTTAAAGAGTCCTATTTTTTTCTACATTAGTGTTACTCTAATGTGGATTTTTGGTAATTTCCATCTTTTTGAAATGATAGAATTCCATCATCTAGAAGTATGTATAATAAATGAATATGTAAAAACTGGAAAAAATATTTAATATCTATAATAGATGTGATTAGGATTTGATAAATCATTTATAAATTAATTTTGTTTTCTTGACAAGGTAGGCGATTTCAGTGTTTCCAAGTGGAATATTTTTTAAATGGTTGCTGGCAGGCAATTTATTTGGATGTTTAGTTGGTATTTAAATTTTCCATATTTAGCTGGGTCATCTGCTACCTTTGATTTGAAACATAGAAGGAACAGGTAACAGGATAAAATTGCTTATCTCTGATCTTTTGAGAGTTGTGTCAATTCCTGGTGAGATACATTAATTTTCTAATCCATAACTGTATGTTACATTAGAACAATCTGGTCATTGCACTGAAAGTTAGAATTTTCTGTGTGAATAAATCAGAAAAATTCACAAATATTAGTTGTGGGAGGAAGCATTATGACTTACAAAGGCTATGTCCTGCAATCCTCTTTTGTTCTTGTTTTCTGTCGCCAATATATTTTTTCTTTAACCTTTCTAAAGTTGGTTCCTGATATATTGATTAAAGAGAATGTTCATACTTAGCCTTAATTTTACCAAGATAAACCAACTGAGCCTTTTTAGTTTTGTCTCTCCATGCCAGAGAGCACCATTCTAGGTCTTTTTAACACCAGTTCCTTAAGGGTTCAGTCTTTCTTTAACTGGCATGACCAGCTTTGCATAGGGTTTTTTTCAATTAACCCCTTCCACCACTTTTTAGGTTGGTTCCCATTATGTGGTATGCCTCAGAACAGCTACACAGGCAGAATGAGAATCCCTATCTACCTTTGCCACAGCCTGTGCAGTGCAATAGGTCATAGTCTCACTGATAAATCAGTTACAGTCATCTTTTAATGTTCCTTTGACATTTTCTGCTGGCTGGCCATGACTTTATTGCAGAAATTCATATCAGTCACTGAATATATGACCTTTTAATTGTGATATTCCATTTATATAATTCTCACCTACAAGACACCCAATTTTTCCCGCAGGATATTTTCATCTTCTTTTGTATGAATTGTACTGCTATTATTTGATTTTAAGAACACTTTACAGCCCTTTTACACATTTTTTTTTTCTTTCTTTTATCCCTTTGTCTTGTTTCAGCAGTACTGACCAAGATCACCATTCAAGCCTAGCTTTAATAAGCATCCTGTGTTTCATGGATATGTGGAATAAACTGTGGAAAAGCTATATCAAATAGTCAAGCCTAGCACCACCAAATAATGTAAAATGTATTAAACTTCTTCTGGTGTTGAATTTAGTTTAAAGAACTTCATCTTTTAGTAAAAACTAACTGCAGATCTCAAAAAAAATCTCCTTTTTTCTAGAACTCTGCTCTTTACACATCTAAATTAAATCTGTGGAAGTTACCAGAAGCATTTTTTTGACACTTCTAGCTCAGGTGAAAAAAAAAAAATAGCATGCAGAAATGATTTAGACAATTTGTCTAAATCATAATTCTATGATTCTAAGTACTACAGGAAGAGAAGGAAATTGTTTTTCCCCCAGCTAATTAAAAAGCCTGTTAAGGGAATATTACAGTAGGTTGAGTGACAAGAATATGTAAATCCCACATCCTCGTGGGAACAACGTTTCCACTTTATAGGGGAGATTTCATTTTGTTCATCCCAATTCATAGAAACAGTAAGACATATACCCTCAACGATCACTGTATCCTGAAGGCTGCATGCGTCTGTAACCTGCAGATTATTTCCAAATGTCACAACTTGCAAGGTTCTCCTTTTGCAATACTTAAATTTATTTTGCTGTTTGTTCCTCAGTGGCCAAGCCAATTCCCTTTCTGGAAGAAGAAAATCCTTCCCGGGTGGCTAAAAGAAGCTACCCAGACCCAAGTACTGTTTATGTTTTTTTAACCAAGTGCAAATATTGTTTATTGTATAGTCTTACAGTTAGAACACAATCTGGTTTTGTATAAACCAATATTTTTTGAGTTGAATTATTTGAAAGGTAAATTGAAACACCAGTAAAATGTTTGCCCAGAAATGTAACTTTGACATAAAACTACAAAAACTCTGGTCTGACAGCATCCAGAAATACACAAATTGTCAAACTTTATAATTACATTTTCATTCAGAAATAAAAAATAGATTAATTTAGCCTAATTCATCCACCTTTTCCAGAAAAAGCATTGTATTTAAAGATAGCTGCATAGTTACAGAAGGATAGAAATCTGAGAGCAGAATTGGTAACAGCAATTTTTATTTTTTTTTTTCTGTGAGGAAAATCATATAAAAAGGATTTGGACAAGGCTATGGATGCTTCAAGAATTCTGTAGTCATTAGTTCAATTCTTAGTTTTATTGGGAGCTTTAATTTTGTGAATATACTGTGTCCATCCCTATCTCAAAGGAAGCTGTGATATTTTCTCTGTGTAAAAAAAGCAGGATATATAGAACTCTGTGAGATATAACATGTGCTATGCTTGAACCATAGATTTATTTCATTTACATATATGCTTTTATTAATTGAAATAAGAACAACATTTATTGAAACATATAAGAACTTATTAACACTCTTAAATAAAGCTAGTTACCATATATCTTTGCCTCAAGGAAAATTAGGAGCAATTTTGGGGGTAGTTTTACAGGGGATAAGCACTTCATCTTAATTATCTGTACAGCCTGACTTCTGGTATAACATTTAAAACCAAATTCCGGTAAAGAGATAATTATTTTCTTTGCATGTTTGCTTCATAAGATGTTAATTTTTTTGTTTCTAAAAACGTTTTTACATCTCTCTTATCAAATGCTATAATCACATGCATTCACATTGTCAAGGTCTAACCCCAGCTGGCAACTGAGCCCCACTCAGATACTCACTCAGTCCCTCCATGTCAGGATGGGGGAGGGAATCAGAAAGGTAAAAGTGAGAAAACTCATGGGTTTAGTTTAAGACAGTTTAATAGGGAAAACAAAAACCACGAATGCAAACAAAAGCTTCCAAGTGCCTCCAGCACTTCCCATCGGCCTCCACATGTGTAATGCTGGCTGGGGAAATCAAAGGCCACCGCTCCCAACGTCCCCATTCCTGCTTCATCCCTCAGCATTAAATACTGAGAATGGTCTGGAATATCCCTTGGGTCAATCGGGGTCGCCCGTCCTGGTTGTGTCCCTCCCAAATTCTTGTGCATGCCCAGCCTTCATGCTGGTGGAGTGGTGTGAGCAGCAGACATGGCCTTGACTCCATGTAAGCCCCGCTCAGCAGTAATGAAAATAACCCTATTTTTAGTACTGGTTTAGCATAAATCTAAAATGCAGACCCATACTAGTGACTATGAAGAAAATTAATCCTACCCCATACTAAACCAGCACAGTCTCCATCTCAGGACATCAAGAAGCCTGAAAAAAGCAAGGTTATGACATAAACTATCTAAAGAAATATTTATTTTTGTAGGTGGTTTTTAGGGGAAGCACTGGGCAATTCGATCATGGTCAATATCTATGTCTCCTCATCCCTTCTGAGTTTGTACAGGAACACAGTGGGTATGATTAGAGATTAGTAAGCAGACATTATAAATACTCACCTGGTATAAAAAAAAATTTCAGACCTTAAAATTGTATCAAGGAAGATCATCAGTTCTTTGAGGACTATTTGCTTGGTGTGAAATCACCAGGGCACAAAACTATTCCGATTTAATTCCAAAGTGCACTCTGACTTCTTTTACCTTTGATTAGTCTCAGATAAAAAGAAGTTCTACCATTATTGGAAATGACATAATTAAGAGCTTCTCCAATATAATTAAGAGTCTTCATGCTTAGATTAAATGAAATTTATTTCATGGTGAAAGCACTAAAATCCAGAAAGTGAAAGGGTCAATGGAAAAGAAAATTAAATTAAAATACCCCCCTCCCCATGCAGACTGAATTTTTTTCCTTCTCTGTGATTCATAGTAAGGCTGTCGAAGTCTTCAAAAGGAACATTAAATTATCTATTGACTATACTGAGGTCTTTTTCCCCCCTTTTTGTAAGAAAATTTATAAAAGCCACAAAATTTCAAAGAAGACAATAAAAATAATTAAGTGTGCAATCCATATGATTCCATTACTAGCTATAGCATTCATGTATTTTCCTTAAATAAGATGTCTAATGGTTTGTTCAGTGATTGCTTTTGGGATCATATCAAAGTCTGATCTTGTGACCTCTGAATACAGAATTCCTTTAATTGTTTCTCCTGCTAATCAAAATATGCCCTTATCCTCCTTTAATGAAAAGCAAATGAATATGCCAAATATTGCAGGGCACCCTCTTCTCCCTTTCTCTAGAAACTCTTCTGCTAATGAAGCTTAAAACCAAAACCGTCTAACATTTCAGTGGAATTTCTCTCCCTCAGGGTAGCCAATCCCTGCAGTTTTATGTCCCAGTTCTTTGCCCAGAACATTTTGAGTATTATTCTCAAATTTTGACATAAATATAATTTGTCCTCTGCTAAAGATCTGTCAAGACCTTCAAGACAGTGTTTCAACCTGTCAAGTGAATGCAAGCTACTTCAGGTCAGAATGTTTTCTTTCAGAATTTCCTTTTTCCGTTCAAAGATGGCAAAAATACTTTTTTTTAAATGCAACAGTTCTCTCAAATTAAAATCTCCAAGAACACACCATGAAGTGTGAGATAATACTATAAAAATATAACAGATATGCAGAGTAGTTAGATAATGTTTGTCTCCATCTTTTCATCAGTTTCTACCTTCTAAACAGAGCAAAAATTACATTTTCTTTTTTCCTGGCTAGGGAAAATTGCACTTGCACTCATAAAAACTCTGTTTTGTATGAATGTTGCTCTCTTCATGATTATTTGTTGAAATAAAATAAAGTTTTCATTCCTTCTCATGTATTATGGACCAATCTAGAATACGGTAGATTTTCATAATCAGTAGCTTTTTTTATAATTACCTTTTACCTTCTAAGTCATATATGGAGACCAACAAGTTTTGTCAAGTGTTATGTACAGCTATGAATGGGACATATTTATGTCAACAGCAATTGTTTTGAGTTTGATGCTTCTCATTTTGTCATCCTTAATTAAATTTGTAGCATTATTCATCCTTCTGTAGTTTCAGATAAATGTTATAATGAATTTGTATTGTGCATGTTTCTCACAACAGAGTTTTACAAAGAATCTCACCCTTTTTGTGTATTGGTAAGCATGGTTCTAAGTAATTCCGATAATTTTGATTCAGTCAGGGACTGAAATTCAAAAGAGAAATACCAAAGATCTCACTGAGAGCTGGAGTGAGCCTGCACCTGCACCATCACAGGGCCAGAGATGCACAGCATCCCTTTCCTGCCCTCTCAGCTCAGACTGCCCCAGCCCCTGCAGGTAATGGCACCAGTAAAAACATTCAAATTAAATGCTGGACATGAGTGAGTGTATGTTTTCCTCAGGGTAAGCAAGTTCTGACTCCTCAAAACCAAAATAATTAGTTTCTCATGGAGTCAGTAGATTGACAGAGTTTTGGTGGATTCTTGTACACACCTAAGCTCCAAAAAGAAAAGCATTTTCATTCCCAATTCCAACATATGACAAAAGCATTATATAGTCTCTTCAACTGCTTTTACGTTAGCAAAAATGCTTACCTGCTGTTCTCTTCACTAATGGCAGAGAAAGAGAATGGAAACTTACAAACTCCCTTCTTTTTCCAAATAAAATTTATGAATACTCAAAATTTATTAAGTAATATTTATAATGTCATATTTATTTATGACATATTAAATCATATATATTGATTCTTACCATTTTCTACAAATGAGTTTTCTTGTTTTCTTTTTTCCTGTTTCACCAAAGCTTTGTAAACACAAAAGGTAGTCAAAAATGATGATCTTTTTTTCTCTCTTCCATGGCAACATTGTCTCACAAACTAAGTAGGAAACAAAAATGAGACAAGCAGATAAAATAATTAGAGAGAAAACAGTTTGAGTTACCTCTGTTTATAAGAACAGACTGCCTGTAGTTAATTCACATTACTTAAATGTCACAAAATTCATTCCATAAATTATCTATCATCTCCCAGAAGGAATATTAATTTACCTGGATTTACTTTCCATTGTCTAAAAATTGTTTTCAGTATTATTTACAATAAAGCTAATCACTTTTTATACCAAACATAGAATACAGGTGACAGCAGTGGTATGAATCTGTGATGTAAATACTTTTGAAAATAGTGTGTTGGATTATTAGCCTTCAGCTATCTCATTGTGCAATGCGACCTGATATACACTTACCTTTCACATTTAACAATATTCACATTCTTTCTTCCATTATGTTAGAATAACTTGCATTATATTCCCAAACTATAAAGTAGTTTGAGAAATAATAATTTCAAGGAGTGACTGCTAAACATACAAGGACATGACTAAGTTTAGTATTGAATCATTATTTCAATTATTTATTTTTGTCTGTAATTGTAGAAAGATGTCATATATGTGCCTAGTATAACGAAAATATAGTAGAATATTAAAAAAATTAAAGTTATTATTAAAAAACAAAAATACTTTTATGCTTAAATATTGGATGTTTCATTTTTACCAGTGGAAGACTATTATCAAAAGTTATCTTTAAATTTAGGTTGTCGCAATCAGGCATTTCCCCTCCTGAAAAAGATAATCAATTAGTACAAGATTTGTTCCAAATTAAAGCAAATACCAGATGTGGCAGCCCCATGGGGATCTCCTGAGGTTTAACAAAACCAAGTGTGATGTGCTGCACCTCAGTCAGGACAACCCCCATTATAAACACAGGCTGAGGGATGAACAGATCCAGAGCAGCCCTGCCAAGGAGAACTTGGTGGTGCTGGACATGACCCAGCCATGGCACTCCCAGCCCAGAGAGCCAAACCTGTCCTGGGCTGCATCCAGAGACCTGTGGGCAGCAGGGGAGGGAGGGGATTCTGCCCCTCTGCTCTGCTCTGGTGAGACCCCACCTGGAACCCTGCACCCAGCTCTGGGGTCCCAGCACAGAAGGGACATGGACCTGCTGGAGGAGGGCCATCACATTGATTAGAGGGATGGAGCACCTCTCTAATGAGGAAAGGCTGAGAGAACTGGTATTGTTCAGCCTGGGAAAGAGAAGGCTCCATGATGACCCACTTGCAGTCTTCCAGTAACTGAAGGGAGCCTGCAAGAAAGATGGAGGGGGACTTTACAAGAGTATGCAGTGACAGAGCAAAGGGGGAATGGTTTCAAATTGAAAGACAGTAGGTTTAGATTAGATATTAGGAAAAAAATCTTTATTGTGCATGTGGTGAGGTGCTGAAACAGCTTGCCCAGAGAAGTTGTGGATGTCCCATTCTTGGAAGCATTTTAAAGCCAGGCTTAATTGAGCTCTAAGCAATCTTGTCTAGTGGAAGGGTTCCCAGTCCATGGCAGGTGGACAATAACCTAGCCAAATGTCATCTTCCATTAATTATTTTCACATGAATTATGGTTCTATCAATATTCAACTATTTCTTTAGTTGGTTCCCCTTTCTCTGCAGGAACTCTGTTCATCTCTTCTCTACAATACTGCTTATAAGAGTGAAATGAGAGGATATGGAATTTTTTAGGTTTTCTGCGTGTATGAAGATATATTTTCCTTTTTCATATAGCTGAGCTGCTTTCTTCATGGGAGCAAGATGCTTGTGCACTATCCTCCCTCTCTTGCTAACTTAAACCTGGTTTGAAGAGGAAAAAAAAACTATCTAAAACTCACATCCCTCCTTCTTCTCTCCCCAACTTGTATTACTATATCAGCTAGGTAAGGAAACAAGAATTACTTCTTAGTCTAAACAGGAAATCATGAACTATTCTCAAATGACTTCCTGAAGTGATTACTATGCTTTACCTACCACTTGGAGGATAGAAGTTGACTGGGAGAGCTGCCTTTACATAGACGAGCAATCATGTAAAGTTTTACCTGGGACTATTTTATTTGAAATCTAGCAGGCTACCTGGGCTCTCAGGAGATGTCATGTGACATAGAAATACCACCTTTCTTTTGCACCACTTGTCCAAAACAAGGAACCTAGCTTGTACTGGCTTTTCCATCCTGACGTAAAAATGAAACACCTCTGACAATAATCTGTATTTCAATATTTTTTTTTTTTTTTCAAAATTACAGTAACAACATTTTCTATTGGCCAAGGATTGTTAGGATCTAAGATTTTTAGGACTTTTAGAATTTTCTATTTCCCCCGTATTGTCCTCATATCTCTGGTACAAATTTTTCACCTCTTCCTTAAAGCTACACTTCCCTGTGTTCGAGGCTGGAATATTTATTTAAGCAATACGAGCTACACTCGTTTGTTTGAGGACCAAATTTGAAGGCAAGCATTTTAAATTCACCAAATCTACCTCAGCTGTTCTATAGGATCAGTCCTGCAAAGCTTCCCGTCCCTTCCCACTGTGGTCCAGGGAATCTGTGACTTGTGCTGACCTCTGTGGGTGTCACAAATTAAGCTCAAGGCTCTTCACACGTGCACTTCACAGGAGTGTTGTAAGGATTAATTAGTTAGTGTTTAGAAAGAGCTTCATAAAAGTAAGGTACTAAACATTACTGTCACATTAAAGACAAGCTGGAGCCCCTTGGACAGAGTTATTGTATTATATGGGCTCTTTGTGCAGATAATTATACATCATAAGATAGTCATAATTATATCAGTAACTCAAGTTACTCAATTCACATTATGCATGTCTTCTAAAAAGCTCCAGCTGTTATGTGATCCATTAAAGGTAGGATCTCCATGTGTTCTTAACAGTTTCAAATCAGTTTAATGCTTGAAAAATGTCTGACCAGAGAATTGGGATGTCTTTTTAAAACTTTAGGTGTGGCTCAGTGAGGATCTGTGGGTATCACCACCCATAATATGTCACAGTAATTAGAAAGGAAAGAGAGTTCTTTCCTTACAGGCTGCTATTTTGATGGATAATCAGAAATATAAACAGATTAAGTTGAAAAGTATAAAAATACTGGCAGGATATGCTGAAGAAAAGCTTTTTGTTTGTTGCTTTTTATTTTTTGAGTGTCTCATTTCTTTCTCTTTTCCATATCTAGTTACTATAGTATTTATTCTTTAGTCTTTAAATAACCAACTTTCATGACAACACTGCAGTTTTTTTAAGGAATCTGCAGATGAAACAGAGTGAAAGGTCTTGAATGAGTTCTTAGAGAGAATAAATTTTTTTCTACTTTGGTTATTTGCTGTATGCATTTACAGTTTTTGAAATCTGGCTTGAAATAAGCATCTTTTAAAATCAATTTAATAATTTTGAATCATGTTTACAAAGGATCAGGCCAGTGAAATCTTAAAAAAACATCTGCTGTAGAAAAGAACTATATCATAAGCTATTATTATATTATTATCATAAGCTATTATGATACTAGCAGGTAAATATTTCAGTCCTAAATAAGGAGTTAAAACTATCATAGGGAATACAATTCTCAACATGGAAATCTTACTTTCTTCTTTATTAATACATATTTATTTATAATTACAGTACTACTTTGGTACACTGCAGATTTGGGGTGCATTAAGAAGGGCATTGTCGGCAGATGGATGGGGGTGTTCCTGCCCTTCAACTCAGCCCTGGTGAGGCCACATCAGGAGTGCTGTGTCCAGTTCTGGGCTCCTCAGGACAAAGGAGACGTGGAGCTCCTGGAGCAGGCTGAGCAGAGAGCAACAGAGATGGTCTAGGGACAGGAACATTTTTAAAAGCAAAGGCTGAGTGAGCTGTTCAGTCTCAAGAAGAAAAGACAGGAGAATATGTCTACAAGCATCTGGAAGGGAGGGTGACAAAAGGATGGAGCCAGGCTCTTGTCAGTGGTGCCAAGCAATAGGACAAGAGGCAATGGGCAGATGCTGGTGCACAGAAAGTTTTGAGTATAATGAAGAACTTTATGGTGCAGGTACCCAAGCACTGGAACAGGCTGCCCAGAGAAGAGGTGGAGTCTCCCTCAATGGAGATATTCAAGAACTACCTGGACACAATCCTGTGCCCTGTGCTCTGGGATCACCCAGTTTCAGCAGGGGGTTTGGACCAGACAACCCACGGCGATCCCTTCTGACCTGAGCCATTCTCGGATCCTGTGGTTCTATGATGCAAACCTGATTTTGAGAAACAAGAATAACTTACAGAAACACAGGTATTTGCCAATCATGTTTAGACCACAGGGCAAAGCCACCCAGATAGTCTGAAAAATACCTTGCCCTGAACATATGTTAGCTGAACACAAGGCCATGTGAGATGCAGAAGCTGTTAGAGCTGCACCACAGTATTTTTTTCTTAATTTCAAACTTTTCGTTTAATGTTCTTCTATAGTAGACTTTCTGCAATATTTACAAGTATGAAAGTACATACTACTGAAATTTTCTGCCCATCTATTTATTTTGTCAGTCAATAAATCGGGAAAAAAATAAATTCTTCCTTGTCAGGAAACAGCACTAAGAAACAGGTGTTAAAAGCTTTCCAAAAGAGTAAACACTTGTTAAATTGCATTAAGATTTCAATACATGAGTAGATCTTCAAAATATCTAATGTTTTTTCAAATTGTATGAAAAAATTTAGATCTGAACTATTGCTACTATATTTTCAGAGTTTGAAATGGGTCAGTACAATAATCTGTTTAACTGATGTATAAGGCAATTTTCCAAAGTACTTGGTGGCTTAAATTTGCTTCACTAAGAGTAAGAACTTAACCATACCTATCACTAGAATGAGATATGATTTAATGCTGAAATTTTAATTAAAAATCATTCTTTCTATGATATAGCAACCCCATGAACAAAAAGGAGTCTTCCAATTTTTAGCATGCATGATATTCCCCTGAGTCTGCAGCATGAGGTAAAAGGAGGTAGAAGGAGTCTGATATTCCCATCATTAAATAACTACATCAAGACTTGCAGTAATGGAAGCACTGAATTCATTCAGGAAGAAAGCAGTAGCCAAACGAGTGTAAATATATCTTTCTGCAACCAAGAAGGAGCATCCTTATTTTCAGTTTACTGTTGGTTTAACTGTAGGCAGACAGTAGTAAGCCAACAGCAGAACAAGTTTTGGGAAAAGGCTTTGCTTGTTCTTCATGAATAAGAGCTTTCTGAATTGCAATGAATAGGCAAAAGTTTCCAAAATTCTGTCCCTGAGTTTTTCCTTGAAAGATATAGAAAGAAGAGGGTTTTCTTCTTTTATCACCTGTAATACTGAATCAAAAATATTTAAAAAAGAAGAATTCAATTTACATCCATTTTACTTTCCATTCTTTCAGGTGTTGGTCAGTCTTCCTTCCTGAAAGAAAGATTGACTACATCATAGGCAATGGAGCTTGAGACTCATATGAGCTTGAAGAAAAAGGTACCTAAAAATACCTAAACAACAGAAGTAGAGGAGATTTTTTGGGGGGGAAAAAAATCAGAACCAGAAAGGAATGTATGTATGCTGATATAAAGATATACTAACTTCTCATCCCAGATCCTGATAGCTGCAGAGAAAATGGCATTACAGCTGCTCTTCTTCACACCTCAGGATTCTTCAAAATAATTAGATGTTGACAAAATTGATTTCAGCTTTTTATTTTAGAAGACAAGAAAAAATGTCCTATTAAAAATGTTTACATGTACTTATGATTCATTTCCCTTCCCCCAGCTTCTGTTGTTTTGAACTATAGTTCCCAAATATGACTGTTAAGAAGATTTACTTTTCTCATCAGATCATTAACAGTAATGTAGAATAGCTCCTCTTTATTATTCCCAAAGATATATATGCTGAACTTTTAACACTGTTAATTTGTATTTCACAAAAAATTGCTGTAAAAAGAATCAATGGTTTGTTTGATCAACACTTCACCAAACCCAAAATCTATTCACTCCTTCTCTTTGGTCACTTTATCAAGAATATATTTTACAAGTTCCTACAATAAGCATAAATTAACGTCCAGAATCAGTGCACTCTTAAAACCATGAACATAATTTATTCGGTAACTGCAGTGAATAGGGGTAATAAAATCTACTGAACAAAAGTTCAAGTAATATCAGAAGATGCTTCATCAGCATTTTTCTGATTATCTACCATAAACTCTCGATGAATACTCATGATTAGCATCTCTAATACCACTTACTATAGAAATAGTCCAGATCCATAATAATATTGAAGTAAAATGGAGAAAGATAAGATAAAATCTACCAAAAAAAATGTTACTTTTAAAAATTTGCATGGGAGTGATTAATGAAATCTGAAAAACGTTTTGCATGATGTGCTAGGCTACTAGCAAGGACTGATATATTCTTCTGCAGTTTTGCCCCAATAATTCTTCATTGATTAGTGATAAACTACTGAATGGTGAAGTGTGTTTTTTGTACATATAGGTATTGAAAACTTATTTGCTAGACTGTTGCACCATTACAAGAAGAACCTATGCAGAACAAGTGAAATTCAAGAATAGCTTCCCTTTTTCACAGTTTTGTGGTAGATTTCCCTGTGTGTCAGACACTTCCAAGATTATTACAGATTTTTTTTCAGATACCATGTATCTGAGATATCTTCTCAGATAATAGTCATTTACCAGAGCTTTAGTATGGCAAGCTTGAAGCAGAAGCCAAGCTCTCTTCCTGACACTCATTTTGAGAGCAGGTCTAAAAAGGTATCCAAATATTCAGAGATGTAGAACATTTTTCCAGAAAATGAAAAAACCTTATCCCATTTTCCCTGTAGAGACAATTGTCACAGACTGCTGAGAAGCAGTATTGACAGCACAGGGCAGAGGTGTTGCTTAATGAGACAGTCCTGCAAAACTGGACTGCAAAACTGTTTGAGGGAGTTAGCAGCACTTTAGCTAGCTAGTCAAGACTAAAGTCCTTAGCTAGTCAAGATTAAAATCCTTAGCTAGTCAGGATAAAATCCTTAGCACAAATACAGTTGTAGAATTCCTACAATATGGCATAAAATGAAGCAATGAAGACTGTGAGATGTGAAGATATCTAGTCCGTATAAGTTAGTGCTTAGTCTGTTGGCATGGAAGAATGGGAGAATGTTAACCTCTAGGCAGCTTTTCTCACACCTTTAAACTTATTAATTGAAGAAAAAATGAGATAGTGACAGACAATAAAACAGGAAACAAACAAAAAGATGTAATAAAAGAATAGAATGTGGGTTTCAGGTAGACAATTTGCATGAGTGAGGCAAAGTGACATGTAGTAAATTAGAAGAGTAAATAAAATGTCTGAAAATCAAAGGAGGTCAAGAAATGCTGGTACAAAGCCTTCATACTTAATAGTATGAAGTATAAGCCTTTCACTGAGAGGAAATTAAACATGGGTAAGTGCTGTAAAAAGGGATGAGAAGAAGCATTGTCACATTCTCTTGCTTCTCATATCATTTATGAAAAATAATAATTTGTATGTCACCAGTCTTCATTTGAACAATGACCAATCTCTTCTTTAAAATAAGGCTAGATTTTCAACACAAAAAAAATAAGGAAAAAAGATCTAATGGACGTCAAAATGTGATCTAGATAAACTTTCCAAGGATTAAGCCCCTATATTCCAAATTCAAAACAATTTCCCAAGTGAAAAATTTTACATGGTAAATCTTTTATTTTAACAGAACCATGAGAAAAGAGAGAATAAGAGTGGGGAAATATGTTCTGGACAGTCTTCTTTTTTCTCATTTCTTTCTAAAATTGATACAGCTTAAGCTGCTGTTTTGTAGCCATGAAAGTGGAAGTCATTGCTTTTCATGGATTATATTCCAAATTTTTTTCTGGAGAGTTACAGGTGGGTTATTGTAGTCCAGCTTTCAGGACAGTTAGCATTTTAGCTGGAGCCTAGGAAGACAGAAATAAGACAAAAGTGTGGAAGATAATGTGCAGTTATGAGGACTCTAATATAGGAACCAATGGTTGTAGGAAGTCCTGGTATAAAACTCTGTCAGGTAATAACACCCTCCACAGAATCTGAGCTTGATAATAGCAACCAGTCAGGCAATAGCTATATTCTCATTGTGAAGAAATACTGGTGTGGTTATAACACAGACAACTCTTCATGGAAGTCACTGTTTTAAAACAGATAAATAATGCACTCCAGAGGCAATGTGGTAAAATGCACTGTGATTTTGAGAAAGCAATAATTATATACATAACCAAAACCCTTTTGAGTAATGTTTAGAGGTACAACCTACAGAACAATGATTGAATGTTCACTGCAATCAGTGAAGAGGTTTAGTTTAGACTCAAAACACATTGAGTTAGATAAAACAAAAAGACACTTGCCCTGGGAAGATAAGAATTGCCACTGATCCCAGCAGTGAAAAACCTTAGCTGTATGTTTAAACCATGAGTTTGGGGTCAATCATTATTTTCAACATCCTTTGGAGTTTAAAAAGTTTGCTTCAGATTTGCAGCCCTGACTATTGTCTTCAAAACAGAAAGACAGAATCCCTCAGAAGGACAATTATGAATTATTATTTCTTCCAAATCTGGTAAGAATCAAGAGAGCATGGCAGTGCTTCTTCCCATCCTTTTTTATAGCACCTACCTATGTTCAATTCCTTCACAGTGATAGATCTATATTTCCAGTATCTGAGGCAATACCCTGATCTACAGGTTCCATTGAAATTCAGACACTGCTGGAAATAGTTTAAGACTTGTGTGATCAAGAAATGCCTGAAAGAATGAGATCTGGTGACCCCTCAGTGAAGGCACTTACTGGAAAGAAAGTATTAATTTCTGCTCTCTGCTTCTTGGCTGGTTTATGCGTTTAGCCTGAAATACTAATTACATAAAATGCATTTTATTGTTTCGTGGTTTTGTGCAAAATAATTTTAAAACTTGTTCAAATAAAGCTATGTAGATTCTCACTGTATATATGAAGAAGAATTTATTTGGTTTGTGAGGCTGCCAAACTTTTTAATGGTAATCACAGCTGAGAGTTTCACTTAAAAAAAAACCCTTCCTTCAGATAACAGTAGTGTATCTTGATATATAAAACCCCCATAAATCTGCTTAAAGAGGCAAGGAAGTGTGAAAATTTATCCTCAGCAATTTTCTAAAGCTATTTTTGTTAAAAGTATTTTGAATTCCAAATTTCAGACAGCTTTTAACATATAGAATAGTAAGGCTGGTGAGGCTCCCAGGAACCATTTAGCCAAGACATTGCAAATTCTTTTCCATGTCTGAGGTCCAAGAAATACATCAATACTGAGTAGATAGGGCATGAATATAATTTTTAAATGCTTCGTATTCAAACCTCCTGCGGTATTTGAATGCATAGTATGGGTGAGCTATTCAGAAGAGTAGGACTCTTGTAAGGCAATGTTTTTATCAGGAAACAATTAGCTTTTAAGGAGACTGGAATGAATGTTATATCATATTATCACTCTCAATATTCTCAAACTCCAGAGGGAGTTTGACTGTAACTAACAGAAGCCTTTAGGAGACTTAGTTCCTTGTCAAGTAAAGTAGAAATACCATATTCAAAGCATCATTAAATGCATCAAAATCAGCAATATAATTTAAGATGCCTAAGACATATCAAAATTTTAAGTTAGATGCTAGCCAACAAAATTCATGCCCTCTCTAAAGACACAGTAAAGTGAGAGAAGGAAGATGCTTTTTGCTGTGCTCTGTCAAGAAACTGACCTGACAAAAAAAATATACATTATTCTGTGTTAAGGGCAAATCTAGATGTTTCCCTAGGGAGCCTTGTGCCCCTTCACACTCCTGTGTTATGGAGAAAATCATAAATCTTTCTTCTGATAGTCTTAATTCATTGCTGGAAACACAAGAAACACTTTTTCTTCCTTAAAGTAAAGGATGTGGTCATCAGAAAACGCACAAAAGCACACACACATTTCTTGTGGAGCACGTTCCTGGCACTAGTTTGGATGTGGAGATAAGTGACAGATTTGCTAGTTCCCAACTCAGACATAATCTCCGTACGACTGAAGGCAGATTTGCAGCTCTGCTTAAGGCAGATGGCAGGAAGTGAGGCCTCTATTTTCTTTAGAGATGTAAGAATTACAATTGCATAGGCAATCTGTGTTGAACCTCAAAAACAAGAGGCTGTGGGATAATTAAGGACAGATGGATTAATTTAAAGTAGTATATTCCATGAATGTACAATCAAAATGTAATTTCAAAATATAGAATGAGACTTAGTGACCAGGGCCTTCTGAAAGTGACCTTAATTTTCAGCAAAACCAAGGAATGCCTTTAATACACCATAAAATGACTATTTTACAGTCAGTTGGGAGAATACAGTTAGTCTAAAGAATACAGTCAGTGGAAAAGTTACACATGTATAAGGATGTACCTCTTCTAACCTATAAAGACCTAGAGAAATCTAATTAAGATATATTAAAGTGGGAATAGTTATTCAGTTTTTTTCGTGCACAGGATAGTACCCTGTATGTTAAAAATCATCTATTCCTTGATATCCTGATGTATTGTAAAATTCCGACACATATTATTCAAAACACTTTTTATACATAGTGCACATTTTCTTCAATGATTTGAATGCTTGAGGCAAGGTGATGCCATGTGCAATAGGGGAACACTCAAAACTCCATTTCCTTCAGAGCTGTTAACATCAGTTGTTCATATTGTAATGCAAGAAGACAGAAGCTAAAAGACTTCTTTTTAAAACCATATGCAAGCAGGCAAGCTCAGACAGGCACCATATTTAGTGCAGCTCAGACAATAATTCTGCTTGGGAAGCAGCAATCTTCAGGAAACAAAATGGATAATCAGGGCTGCCCAGTTTTAATTAAACTACAGTTATGAACAAGGTTTTAAAGTTATGGTCATTGCAACAGACAGAAAAGTTAAAGGCTTAACTAAAGACTAAAGACTTTTGACCTAACTGGAAATCACTTGAAATATTTTCATGCAAGTGAAGAGATTGCATAGGTTGTGGAACACTATGCATAGAAATGCATATTCACATATCACAGGATCCCAGCAGATTTGACTTACCTATTTTGCTCTGAAGAGACATGTTCAAATTTCATGGTGATATCTCTCAAACACAATATCAAAAATATGGTGTTAACATTGTAAGTGAAAATTTATGTATTGAAATGCTATTAATGTTTTTAAGGGGTTTATATGGATCTTAGTTCTGACATCATCTCTTCATGAGCTGTATCTGTGAGCTGCCCAAAGAGGTAAATAGCAGGAGAATATTTGGTAACCATGGGTGCATCCTCAAGTCCTATCTCACAGTTGGATCATTCAGTTTTGACTTTAATACCTGAAAGGATTGGATTACAATACTTCATTTTCAAAATCTATCTTCTGATATCATCACTGCAAGAATACTGGTTGAGGATCTGACTCTTTTTTCTCACTAAGTACTGCTGTTTCCACAAAAACTAGAAGAGCCAGGCTTAATTTGTTATTAGTTAAGCTAAAAAGATGTCACTTACTTTGACAGGGGATACCCCTTTTCCCATTACTACAGTAACATTGTCACACCTCAAGGCCCTCTGCCTTGAGGCAGAGGTAATAAGAGATTATTACTTCAGGACTTCCCTTGCATAAAGTCTGATTTATTGCCTGAGTACCAAGCAGATAGTCAAGTGGATGAAGAAGATAATGGTCTTCTTTCATCTACACAAAGATATCACTTTTAATCAGGCTTTGCCACAGGACCCCTAGCCCATCACATAACTGCCTCTTCAGAGTTTATTCTCTTGTCCTGTGGAAAAAAAATTAGCCTTTCCTTTTTCAATTATATCTGTGTTAAAAGAACACCTTCATTTTTCTTCTGTTCTCAAAAGTCAGGCACATTTTCAGCTCTTTCTTTATTTGATGTCTGGGATAAACTCTTTCCTTGTATCACATTATATTGAGTCATGTACTGTGCAGAAATCATCATTTTTCCCTACACCTTGTTTTTGGCAGAGATGAAACAAACCTTTTGAAGCCTATTCTTCTGAAAGAAATAGGATGACAATCAGTAACATGAAATTACTCTGTTTGGAAGTATTATAAAAGGTAAACATGTAATGATGGGATGTTCAGAGTCGCTTCTACAATCAAGGGTGGTATCCAATCTACAGAACAGTTATTACAAAAATCATTTAAAATCACTTTGGTGAGTGATTGCATGTTTCAGAACATAACACTCATCATGACATAACAGTTATTGAAAGTATAAAGAGAAATGTATAAAGATTTAACGTTTACTAATATGTGTGTATAAAATCATGCTATATAGACATACACTACTTACATAAATTCAGAGACTTTTTGCAACCTACTTACATGGTAGAGCACAGAAAAGTTATTCACTATATGAGAAAAGTTAGGGCAGAGGGGAAAAAGAAACTGTGAATAGATGCAACCACAAAATCAATGAGCTAAAATCTTTACAAAAGTTCTTATTTTTCTGTTCAAATTACTAGCATGACAGAGAAAGAAAAAACTGCAAATAAATCCAAATACACTAAAGACTGTTTCAAATGCACAAGTAATGCAAAGGTATTTTCATGGCACAGAAATGACCAGTTTTATTGATGATAGAAAACTTTCCCTCTGGGTAAGGTTGTGTGCCAGACTCCAGAAAAAAAAACCCAAAAAAATTATATCTGCTTTTTTATTGTTACTATTCTCTTTCATATTGTTCATAACATTCTTTTGTGAGGGTACCTCATTGCTGTGTTCCCTCATCTGTGCAACTTTTTATTGCTGCTTAATGTTTTTCAGAGACATGCAAAATTAGACCCAGACTTGTTAGCTACAAGCATGCAACTCCAAGACAGTTGTTTTAATGAACAGCTACCAACTGCACAATTCATGTACTACTAAAACCACCTTTTGTTTCTGAGATTAAAATTGTGAATTTTTGGGGCAGTCTTTCCTCCAACACAGCCACAGTATACTGTACAGGTAGCTAGCACATTGCAATATGTGACTCTGATCAAAGGCTTGGAATGTTTATATGAACTATCCTTCCCCTACAGTTATCTGTAATAACACAATTCATTTTTTCAGGCAAGGTCATGTCTCAGAAATCTTTGTTACACAATATATAGAACTTGCACTCCCTCCCTCCACCGTGGGAACCAGAGAGCCAGTGATTATCTCATCATTTCTAATACAGTTGTTCAATAAGAAATATGTTGTCTATACGACACTTACAAGTACTCTACTCATTCCTTTCTGCTGCTCCTAAAAGCATCCAATGAAGTTAGGCATTCATCTCAGCCTGAAAAAATAAGACCTGGTCTCCTTCCATCTGCACAGGTCATTTCTTTTAGTGTTTGGAATAAGAGGGGTCATTCTTGATGACCTCAGAATCAATCCTCTGCTGACACCTTCCCTGGGTTGCTTGCTGTTACTTACTGTTCTTGAGACACAGGATTCAGACACTACTGAGACCCTGTGAAACAGATGGAAGGAAAAGAAGATCCAGGCTTATGATCATGAATTGATAGTCATTAGCTAAAGGTATTAGCAGATCAGTTGTCATTTCTGTAGAGGTGTAGAAATCCATTGTATACTATCCTGCCATCTTTGTAGTGTTACGTAGGTACAAAGTCGTGCTGCGAGGCTGTGCCCTAGCAAAGAGACAAGGACATTGTCCCATACCTTTCAGCTATAAATTGGTGTTTCCTGCAGTGAGTGTAGGGTCTGAGCATAAAAATCAAGTGGCTTCCATGTTTGTCTTGCATTGATCACTTGTATGGTAAAATAAATCTTCTTGACTGAGGAGTTTTTTAAGTAGTGAGTGCTGCATGGCAAGGAGAGTGTTAATGTCATGAGCAGGTGCACATGAAAAAACTTCTTCCCCTTTAGTCGTTACCCGATGGACTTGTCCTGAGCCCAGAGAACACCTCTGACATTGTGGAAAAGAGGACTAAAGAAAGGTGACATTCAAGTGAAAGTGAGTGATGAGGGAGGAATTGATGGGGCTTAGGGGACTACAGTCAAGGGAAGAGGTTTTCTTGCTTTCCCCCTTGCATTCTGTCAGCTCCTCGGCACAACTCATCTAAGTGAGGGACCAGGACATATTCCTAATATCTTCAGTGGAGGATACTTTGTTCTTTGTTCCAATTCTTCTACTGTTAATTCTTCCTTCCCCTTGCACCTTTTCCTGCTCTTCTCCTCGTCCCAAAACCTTCCTCTCAGGACAGTGTCCTCTCTCATGTCCCCACCTAAAGCCCTTGCTCAGCCCCTGCCCTGCCCCTCTCCAGTGCTCCCTGCCCAGACCTCCCCACCCAGCCTGGTTACAGGCTCCAGGCAGCTCTTTTAAATAGATTTGTCACACAGCAGGTAAAAGCTCACTTCAGCAATGTCACTGGATACATACATTATGTTCCAAGAAACTCCTCCCACCTCTGCCAAAGGCTCTCCTGACTTGTCCTCAAAACCTTATAAAACTGTGTATGGGTATGATGCATGGTGTAACCATCCCCACTCTCCTTTTTCATTAACCATGTATTTCCTTGAATACTCCATTAAGAAATGGTAGATAAAATTAATGACAGAACCTTATAGAAGGGAAATCCCATGGCCTAATCACTTCACTTCACTTCTAATCACACATCATTATTTTCTGAAAATCTAGAACTTCTCAAATCTTAGGAAATAGTGGGTTTTTTTTATTTTTATTGATAATGTCAATGTAAAAATATGAAACTTAGACCCTCCCCACCCCCCACCCCAATTTTCTGCTAACATAAATACAAAAAATTGTAACTTTTCAGTTTTATAAAATTGGAAATGCAAGAGTTTGGAAAGGAAATTATTCAGAGACACCAGTGTATGTCCTAAAAACATGTTAATTATTAAAAGTAGGACACATTTTTAATTATTTTAACAAGTTTATTTAAAAACACAAACATCTCCAAACTTTTTTAATCAGTTTTCTTTGACTTCATTCATCTAGTTATGATTTATACTAAAAAATTGACTCACAACCTAAACACATATTCAGATTTAATGGAAAGAAATCTCACAAGCAATACACTAAAACAAACTGACTTTTTTTTTCTATCAAATGCACAATGACATCATATTATGCTTTGAGAATTTAAATTGTTTTAAATTTGAAAAGAGATTGTTCTGGACTTTCAGTTCTGTCTATAATCCAATGAAAAAATGATTATTACATAGCAGAACAAGTTCTGAATGTGGATACATATGGATAAATTCTCTGATGTGGATAGAATTAGCACAAGGAAGGAAGTTTAGCATGAACAGCCTTTGAGGAAATAACAAAACAAATTGAACTTCTGGAGAAAAAAAAATTCTGCAGACTTGCTGCACTTTTCAAATATTTTATATTTTATTTATTAATTTACCTTTGTTTTTTTTTCTCAGTATAAGCTTAATTGACTCCTTACTCATGGCATTATTATAATTCTGTGCACATACACCTCTGAACATAAATATAAAGTCGTTTGTTTGTAAGCGCATCTTGAAAGGTTTTTGTCCAACAAAAATACCTATCACGGGTTAACCTTTAGGATTTAGCCCTGCCATACACTGCATTATATCCAGAACCCTGGATTACAACAGACTGAATTTAGCAAGGAATAAATTGAAGTTAGGCTGCCTCTGCTGCTTTTAATGTTAAATTACCATCTCTGAGTAGTCTGAAGGAATATCTAAGTAGCTTTTCAAGTCTGGAGAAATTTTCTCAGTGGAATAAAGGAAAACATAACATGTTCACATGTAGAAGGAGTTTCCCATGGAAATGCTGTGCAAACATGTATATTTTGCTAAAATTTGCTTTTAAACAAGAATACATTTCTGGAATTACCAGGATATTCTATTTTTACATTTGGAAAAAAGAACTCTCGCAAGTTCAAATGTTTTTTTTGAATATGAAAAATGAGAAGGTGAAAGAATTAGACAATTTAGTGCTGTTGAAACAAAACTTTTCTCACCATTAGTTTGAGATCCTTCCTTATTGAAGTGTTTCAAATTTCTCATTTACAATTCAACTCAGATTAGCCCAAAAGTCAAAGTCTCTCGTTTACATATGCAACAGAGCTTTCTTACTCTGAACAATGGTAATACCAACGCAAAGGATTGTTAAGGGTTTGTAAATGTGAAAGAAGACGAATACACCCAAGATGTCCATCTATAATTTTTCATAGTTTAGAGCCCCATATTTTCAGTCCAGCTCAGTGGAAGAATAGGAGAAAGATCACTGCCTGTGAGATTATTAACACAGTTTCCAGATCAGTTATTGGGAAGGTTGAGAGGGGATCTCATTAATACATACAAAATCTCACAGGTGGGTGCCAAGAGGATGGTGACAGAATCTTTTCAGTGGTGCCCAGCAACAGGACAAGGAGTAGTGGCCATAAACTTAAACACAAGAAGTTTCACTTTAACAGGAGGCAGAACTTCTTTCCATTGAGGATGGCAGAGCACTGGAACAAGCTGCACAGGGATGTCATGTCTCCCTTTCTGGAGACATTCCAAACTCACCTGGATACATTCCTGTGTCACCTGCACCAGGTGACCCTCTCTTGGCACAGGGGTTAAATCATGTCTAGAGGTCCCTTTCAACCCTAATGATTCTGTGACTCTGTAATTTGGACCATTTTTGAAATTTTTTGATGACTTTGAAATGTCATTATGATTACTTATTATTTTACATTTTCCTTCACAACTCTTTTTTCATTATTGAAAAAAATATGTAATTATATAAAATTAATAAATTTAAAATCTCTTGGGTTTTAGTTGTGTCTGATTGAGATATTGAAGTTTTAGAGAAATGAGTTAAACATTGTATGTACTCCACAGACATATTGTAAACACATAACCCCCAAAATATTCTTTTTGTGAATCAGAGCTGAAAACACTTGCTAAAGTAAATTACAGCATTCCTGCAGCAAAACTTCTTTGGCTATTTCTGTTTAAGGATCATCACAGGTTTTATTCTAGGTTTTAGGTGTTTCATAAAAGTTTAAAGGAACATACTTTGTGAATTCCCCAGAGATACATAAAATGTTTTTTCATGCTGAGTTAGTTTGAAGCAAACAATACGTCTGCCTCAGAGACAAGTTTTGAAACAAGCATCTGTTTTCTGGTGTGATCTCCATATGATTTTACATGTTGCTCTGTATTGTTTTCTATTATTGAAAAATCTGGCACATATTAAAGAAAAATTATCCTCTGTTTTTTAGCAGGCTACAGGGGTCATTAAGTAATTGTTACTATGACCTTTTCATAAACACTTAACCAATTTATGTCAGTGAAACTGTGGTTATGTGCCCTTGAAACTGGCAGGCTGAACAGTCAGGGTGTTGGGAAGTGGGCATCAGTTGAATCAGTCAGTGGAAGAAGAGAGAAATATTCTCTAGATAAAATCAGTATACAGGGAGAAGAAAAGCATCCAGGTGTTTGGGAGAGTGATTGGCCCAACAGCAGGGCATGGAAGGTCATTGTTTGAACTTGCTCCTTCAAAAGACTTTGTGGGAGTGAGAACTGAGACTGCTCTTTCAAGTGGGGAGCTGACCGGATAACAGGGATGAAAGAACTGTCTTCCCTAAGAGCAAAAGAGACATTGGATTGAAAAAAACTATCTCCTCGTGGAGGAGAGTTCCAAAAGAGACAGTTGAAAGGGAAAGACTTCACAGAGATGACCAGCAAGAAAGGAAGACCCAGTGACTGCAGCACAACAATAGAGGGATGGTGAAGGCAGACACGGCGTAAGTGATGTAAGGAATCATGGAAAATGAGATGTGGGAGACTGAGCAGGAGACTAAAGAGCTGCAGTGTTTGAAACTGAGAAGCAAAGAGGGAAAAAGGATCTGAATACAAAAGGTCAGCAAAGAGGTTGCTGTCTGATAAAATCCTATGGCAGCTCAGAGAAGCCACTTTAAACACTTGGGATGTTAGAGTAATTTTGTATATTACTCAAAAGCTAAAACTGTTTCATTGGAAGCTTGTCACTGATGTTCATGAAAACAGTACTATTGCTTCTAGACCTGTAACACACAGTTAAAGGTGCTTTCCTTGATCCTTGGGCAAAAAATGCACAAAAGAATTGCACAGTACGGTGCATGAAGAGCTATTATCAATGCTGTAAAGTAATCCCAACTCCAAATAGAATCAACAGAAAGGACAGAATCCCCCCTACCTGTAGTAAACATCAAGGACCAATTTTAACTCACTGCTTGGTCAGCACAACACAAGCAGTCTCTCTGGATGCCTGGGGGATTCCGGCAGTGTTGAACCCAATGGGTGCTTCCCTCAGCAGAAGCAGGAAGCCAGGACTGGCTGCAGTTCACAGGGATTTCAACAGCCCTTTGACCAAGCCCTCAGCCACAGGGAGTGCCAGAATGAAGAAAAAAGACTAAAATCAGAGAGGCAGTAAAGATGAGGATTATGATGTCCCAAAGAGGTAGAAAGTTTATATAGATGAAAAAAAGAGGATGTGAGGAAACAAAACTTGCTCTCTAGTTTTTCAGCTCTTGGTTTTTCTTCCAATCTCACCAAAAAAAACCCAGATTTTTTCCTTCTCAGTGTTCTCTGTGTGTCAAATTTCTTCAAATTTTCACATTTTTTAGATAGGTACATTAGTCCTTGCATTAAGTGGATTCCTGGTTAGTCTAAAAAACACTTATAATTTCAAAGTTTTTAATTTTAATGAATTCTGTATGACAAGGTTAATTAGAATTAGCTGGCTTCTATAATATACTTATATTGAATGCATAGGTTTCATATAGAATTTAAAGGATGCATAATAAAAATCTTTTATTCAATGTGTAATGTATTTTTTAAATGATGGAAAAATTTTCAGTTCTTTCCACTTCTTCTGACAGTTCGTGTTCACAACCGAGATGACTCAGAGAAACGTCGTTTATGCTGAGCTGACTTTCTGAAGTTGATGCATTGCTCCAGGATGAGTGTTACTGTTACTGTGTGACTGTTTTTTTCCTCTTATAACTACAGTTAGACTTACCTAAGAAAACTTCTATCTACATAAATTATGCAGCTGCTTGCAACAAGATGACTCATGGTTGCTCTGATAAGTATATATTATAAGGGACTTCAGTGACTTTGAATATAAAACCAGATTCTCTCAAACTCTTAAAAAGTGTCTTAAAAAATCAAGCCCCAAGGAAATTATGACTGATTTTTCACGAAACCAGGAATTTTTCCTCATTTTGCTTTGCTGCTGGGGACGATAAGCATGGTAATAGAATATGCCATGACAGACTAAGTCTTTTAGTGGTAATTTGCAAATTTCATAAATGGCAGCGTCTTCCTCAGAATGCTCCCTTTTCTAGGTTTTCAATATCTGGGCATATAAAAATACAGTTGTATTTTTAATTGTCTTAAAGGAAAGATTAAACAGATGCCCTCAAGCAGCATTTGCCACACACAAACATAGTCAAAGCCATAAGCCATTTTATTCATCACCAAAAAGAAATCAATGTCTATATCCAGTCCTGCTGGATGTTAATAAATCAAGCATAGGGTAATTACGAATTATCACGAATGTAATACAATTTTTCACACAGTGTCAGAGAGCCTGGTCCCACACCTAGTGACTATTCAGGACTGAGAGGAAAGAGGCCACCAATCCAAAGCTTTTCCTGACTCCTTGTTGAAATCCAACAGTGCTGAGGAGCTGGCACAGAATAAATACTGAAGGAATAACCTTGCAGGTGGAGTTATGGTGTATGACTTCAGAAAATGACTTGGAATATAAAACCTTTGGGTTGACTTAAATTTGGGGTATCACTTACATGATACAACTAAAATGCACTATCAAAATATTGATGGATATGGCAGAAATTGTGGAGATCAAGCTGTTCCACGAGAAGCATTTTAGAAGAATATAATGAGTGAAAATTAAAGCAAAACATTTAGTTCTGGTGATTATTAAGTCTACCAGCATAGGTAGCTGTGATACTTCTTTTCTACTTACTTTTCTTCTATGAAGACTTACAGTCTATTTCTCTGCAAGTTGTCAAAATTTCAGAATTGCCTTCAGAAAATTCAGTCAGGATTTAAGTTTAAATTTCATATAAGTAAGGAAAATTAGGCTTTGGCACTAAACAGTGTGTATTAGGGAGCAGGACAGGATAGAATTTAAGCTATTATTTGCCATGTGTTGCTAATGCAGGCCTTCTTCACCTTGAGAAAATTCCTATTTCGGTCAGCATCAGAGGTAAAACAAGTCAAATGAGCAATGCATATAATTTCCTTTATTATAGACAATCTTCCAAGGAATAACAACAAATTAACATTAGAATTGTGCAAATATCTCTGTAAGTAAACTTGATAAACACCAAGCTCGCCATAGTTTAAATAGAATGTCTTCACAGATATGTAGGTTCCGTGATAAATTGTACCACATAAAGTGCTGCACACATTTGTTTGAGATCTTCATGGGTCTCACAATATTTTTTTAGTTCATTGACACAGCAACAGATAAATGATGTTTAATAATAAACTTGGAAAGCAAGTTTCCAATTCATGGTTCGCACTGGAAATCTAAGAATAATGATTAACCAATCATCAAACAAAGAAACAAAAATATATTAGATGATACATTTTAATGATGAACAGCACAAATTTTGAATAATGAATGTTTGCAATAGACTTCTAACAGACAATCTCCAGAGTAAAAATTTCTCAGAGAAATGATAAAGTGAATGATGAATGCATTGGAGAAAATAAAGGCCTATATAGGGACAAACGTTGCACAGAAAAAAGAGATAAAATATAATAAACAAAGAATTTGTCATGGATTATTCACCTATATTCTTGCTTTCCTCTCACTTTTCCAGCCATAAGTCTTGAGTTACCTCATTGATTATATCCATTCTATTTCACAAATATACCCAGACTGTGCTAACTTCTGTTACCTGGCACCAGTGTCCTGAATTAGTCAACACCAGTTTACACTGAGATCCTAGATTGTATTCCTCATTCCCTGTCCATACTGGTATTTTCATTTGGGTCTACTTATGCTACGAACTAAACCTTATCTCAGTAAAGTACAAAATTACTCATATATCCATAAATGTGAAAGTTGAAAAAAAACCATTACATCACCCTATCAGCTCTCCTCGAAGAAAAGAACCTAAGATTTGCTAGTTTAGAATCTCAAATAAATGTAAAGGTGTGTGTGTGTCCATATATTTTTTAAAATTTTATTATTTTTAAGTAGACTATAAGGAAAAACAAAAATGGGGGAAAAGGAAAAAAACCTACTCTCAGAGCTTAAATAGTTACCCTAGGTCACAGAACTTAATGTCAGGCAGAAGTGGGAATGCCTTCCATTTTATCCTGCAGTTATTAAGCTACAGTATTTTTCACTGGATTTCCCAAAATTATAGGCTAAAGGGAGCAAATTTAATTGAGGTTCATGACCCAGAGATCATACAGGTTCCAAAATACAATTTTATGTTTAACACTGCTGAAACATTTTTGGTTTGAGTCATTGCAACTGTTAATGTCCCTACTTGGCAACTATCTGAAAAATGGAATAACATGAAGGACAATTTCAAGACTTTGTATTCAAAAAAGGATGGGGCCTAGGAAAAGGAGAAAATATAGTTAAAGTTAGAGAAAGTTTTTCATATTTTATGAAAGCTTCCTGTAAACTCTACTGTATAATTTGAACTTCTTGCTGCATTGTAATATTGTTGTATAAATCTATAGCTGGGCATGTGAGACTCAGAAAATACTTGCATTGACAGTGAAGGATATTTAAAGACTCAGTGTGCAGTGCTATAAAGGTTTATATTGTGAAAGCATTTATGTATTTATAACACTTCAACTGCAGGGTATCCACTATGTGAACAGTGCTGTTATAAAATGATGGATTTTCTAGAATGACACTAAATGAGAAATTCAGTCTGACTCAAGGGGACAGATGAGGCAAACAGGTACAATATCTGTCATTTTCCAATCATCTCTGTTTTTGCATCAAAAGATAGACTGTACAAACCTGGAAAAACCAACATCATACACATACATTCCAGTGATTCAGCTCTCAAATACCTCCATTTCTGTAACTAAGCTCTCTATTTTTTTATTTATTGTTAGTGCTGAACCAGATATGTTCCCAGAGAAGTCTGGGTTTAGAGAGCCATGTTATTTTTTGCACATAAAATCTGCTTTGGAAAAATATTAACTATTTCACACCTTGTCAAGAATGGGTGATTGATATAGCCATAATTTCAACAAACACATTCATCTTGTCATATTCTTGCACCCATTAGCCATTTATGTGTCATACTGGCTACTTGCTCCTTATGAGAAGGATTAATTCACATTAAAGCCTCACAAGAAGCAAGCAGCTTGCCATTCCAGAAACTATACAGTCTAACTGATATAATATGTGTTAAATAAGAAAGTATCAACACCTATCTAGCAGAGACTTGCAGAGTTTACATTGTCTCTTTTCAGTGTGTTCTTTGTGAAGGTCTCTAGCACATTTCCTCCTTTGAAAATGAGTGCACAGTGCTGCTGGTTAATCTTGGCAAGCCTGGAGATTTCTGATTATCCAGAAAAGACATATTTTCTTAGAATTTACTAATTGTGGAAGAAGCTCACTTATTTTCAGAATTTATTTGAGGCATTGTCTAGGCTCTTCCAGATTTATTCTTATTACATAACACTTTAGTTTCAAATAGATCCCTTATAATCAGAACATAGTAATATAAGTGGCAAAAGGAGAATCTGTATTAGGGAACTCTTGCGTTTCTGGGATATCTGACTCTGCAGCAAGCAAGAACACGGGGATAAGGATTCGTCAAGGAATTGCTGATGTGATATCAAACCATGTTTAACATCACTTATTCTGCATTGTTTTACTTGATGGATATTTAGCATACTGAGCCATCACCTAATCATTTTGCCATTTTATGGCAATTGTAAGTGGTAAAACAAAACTGCACATATCTTGTACCCAGCACGTTCATCTAAGGTATTTGCATAATTTGTAAACCATACAGCATACCATAACTGTCTCCTGCAAATTATTAGAAGAGCAAATTCTTTTTCCTTCAGTTTGGCAAAACCTTTTATCATCCTAATGATAACCCTACTTTTGATTGAATGTGAGATGACATGTACATAAAAGGTAATTGATTTATTTCTTGCACATTTACAGCGTATTTAGAGAAGTATGATGTAGATGTTTCTGCAGTTTAGCTAAATAATTAGAAATTATTCTTGGAGAAAAAATTATATCCTTTTTATAAATTCAGTGGTCAGGATATACTGTCTGATTTCCCTTCCATTTCCTAAAATCCATATTTGGTATGTAACAGTATATCTGTACAGCTCAGAACCTGAGATTTGCTTACCCACCTTATTTACAGACAGCACAGGTCTCTCCAGCATAATTATCTGTATTCCTGCAGCAATCTTTCCTGATTAGTGTCAGGTTGATGTAGAACAGTTAGCTATGTCCCTGTGTGCTGTTATTGTCACAGAATCTCTGTAGCTTGATCATTTGCAAAGCCCACATTATGCCATGATGATTTTCTTCCTCTCTGATGAAAATACCCATACATGATAAATTGTTTCCATGGTTCTAGTATTGTTATTCTATTTGCCTAATGAAGATAAAAACTTTTTAACTTTTTTCTGTCATTAATATTTTTAGGATTAATTTTGTTGCAGTGGATGGTTTTCAGTTCCATGTGTTCACAAATATTTAATCTTCTTTGCAAAATTAAATTTCCTTCTCACTGTTCTTATTTTTGGTACATATGGATAAAAACACAGCTATAACATAAAAATCAAACGAATCATCATTTTAGGTAGGTCAATCATGATATTATGGCAAATTATTGCCAGATATCCCCAGCTATCTCAGGAAGGACATCTGTTTGGAATAATTTTGGCCTTGCTATGAAAAATAATACATTTCCTGTGGACAAACATGCAATCTTTCCAGTGTTTCTGGTAAATGGAATTAGAGGGGGTTTTTTGTTGTTTTTTCCATATATAGATTAAATCCAACTAAATAATGAAGGATTTTTTTCAGTGTTACTTGCCCAAGATTCCTGTTGCATCAATTTAATTTTGCCAGTGAATGTTTCTCAGTTAGGAATGCCACATTTAAAAACTAGTAAGACTAGTAAAAACTCTCTCCCAGTATGTAGAACACTTTTTGTGATGTTTGTATATTTTTTGTTTAAGACTTTTTCAGTATAAAATTACTCTGTTCCCTTAACATCACTTTTTAGAGTGCATTTTTTTTATTCTTCCACCATTCTCAAGATGTGACATGTTTAGTACCCCCAAATTTATCTTCATACAAAGACATTCTTTACTTTTAAAAGGGGACTGGATACAAAAACAAAACAAGAAGTACTGAATATATTTTTTTAATATTCTTGTGAGCTTGCCTGGATTTTCCAGGACTGAGCATCATTTGGAAAGTTCTGTGCCAAACTGTACAAAAAGTGACTCTAACTGCTATTTTTAATCTGAGGACTTTGATTTTTTTATTATGTTAGAATTCAGCGATAAATGCCAAATTATTAGACATGTATGTAACTATGGCTTTCTAAAGACAGAATTAATTCTAAATGCAAGAGCAGACTTTAGATGTTGCAATGTTTTATTCTGAGTTGTGCAGGCCTCCCTAATATGCTCAGTGATGTTTGACACCTTGGATGACTCAGCAATGACCCAGTCTGGTGGGGAAATCTGGATATATACATTAACTACTGAAAATATTATTTCTCACTCTAAAAGAAAACAGCAAGCAGGCTGCTGCAGATTTGTGTGTGAGTGAAGGTGCACAAATGTGGGTGGGTGGCTGGCTGTGGGTATGAAGTACAAAGAGATCACAAGAGTTTGCAAGTAACCCCCAAATCTGGATCTCCATGAAAGAAGAAACATAAAATACTTTATCACATTTTTTTACTTTCTAAAATTACTCTAATGTATATGTTTTACCATTCTAGTTCTTTAGATTTCAAATACAGCTTGTCTACTTCTGAATTAGCAGCATTATTTTCTGAATTTTTTTACACCTAAACAGGGTGATACACTTGAGATCATAACTTATTCTCTTTAAATGAATTTAAAAAGGCAAAAGTTATTAGCAAATGTTAATGTAAGAAAAAATATTTTAAAATCTATATTAACCTAAATGTATCAGATGGTAACTGCTACATTCCCAAGGAAGGGAGGGGGAAGGTACCACACTGCATAACTGAGGCTTTCCTTGGATCTGCTGATTCTCAGTGCAGGGAGGAAATATAACTGGAAAAAATTATGCATATGAGATCTTCTGTACTGTGGTTTGTAAAAAGATCTTATCTGGACCTACCAGATAACAGATAATGTGTCTGGGATGGTGACTGACCTCTGTAACCCCTTTTTCCCTTCCCAGGAACAGAGTGACATCAGGAAGGAGTCAAGCCAGTAGTGGCACCAGGGGTATGGAGCAGAAAACTCTGGGGGGGAGTAAAATGAAAGATGGCAAAGCTGAAGTTGAAGATGAGACAAAAAGGTAGAAAATGGAAGAAAATATAGTTTTCAGTCATTCCATGGCTTTAAGATTTTACCATGATAGCTACTGCTGCTGCTTAACACCCTTAAGCATCCTGTGACAACAGGCTACCCTTCCCAGCCCTCCTACCACAAACACATTTTTCCTTTCTTTTTCCAATCTTTTTTTTTTTGTGTTATCCATTTAATTTAAGAATTTTTTGAGGTAGATCTGCATGCCAATACAAATGGTTTTGGAAAGGTCATTGTGACAGCAGGATGACCTGTGTGAGGGATATTGCATATATACATAATAACAGAGGTAATATAAAATCAATGTTCACAGTTTTTAATATTTTATTGGCTAAAAATCCCTTTAGTTCCAAAATTGTCAGTGTTCTGTGCACAGCTCCATCACTTTTATTTCTTAACATTCTTTACATTAGAACTAAATAAAAGTCTAGAAGTGATGAAAATAGACCAGTAATTGTTTAAATTACACAAATGAATCTCAAAATTAATGTTTAAATTAAACAAATTAATCTCACAATCATAAACTTCTTTCATCAATAATTTTATATCCTGCCACTAGATATTTTTTTGTATTTTTGATATAGTCTGTGTGAAGCAATGTAAGTAACTGTTTGCAAAATTTCTAACTCCCATTTCATTAAAAGTTAGTTTAAATTTTGACTTGGCTTAATGTTTTGAGGAAAGAAAATTTTGCATTTGAATGGACACTCCTCTTCTTTGGAGCAGAATTTTTCTGATTTCTTTTTAGACATAAAGTTACAGAACTGCCAGAAGAATAAAAAATGGCAAAGTATACCACATAACAGTAGCTGCAGAATATTTAAAAGATGCACTATAAATCCAACACAAAATTGACAATCCAGATCAATTTCATTTGCATTTAGAGATAATCAGTTCTAAGAACGAAATGTTACTTGATCAGGTAATGGCTTCATTAACAGCAGTTAATCACATACTACCTTCACCTAATTTTCAGAACTCGGAATTAGTTATTCAAATTATACCAATTAAAATATCTCAGTCAAGGACTTGATTCATTTGAGAAAAATACTTATGCAAACTCACCATAGATTTATCGATCATTTCTAAGAGCCTGAATGTGAGGTGAATATCTAATTATAAAAGAAAAAATGTGGTATTAACTGGATAAATATAGGATTCTGCATGTAGAATAAATGGAGCCATGAAAAAAATGGGGTTCTTCTTTTATTTATAGGAAGCTTGTCTGGAATTTTACTATCTCTTTATTTATGTGAAACAATTACAATTTCCTATTTATGTTTTACCAACAGAAATAACCTATTAGCGCTATTAGCAAATTTGTTTGAGTTACAGCTCTTAGAAAGCAGTGATCCCTGGAAAGAGATTTAAAAGAATAACTAACAATCACAACAAAAATCCCTCCTGATAATTTTCCTTTTTCTGTGTCCTGGATGCAATCTAGTGGAAAAAGTCACCCATTTGCTGTTTAGATGCAGCACAAATAAGCAGAGGAAGGGAATAAAGAAAAGTTGCCATTTCCCTAAGCATTCCGTGATTTATGAATATTGTGATTTTCAATGCTTCATATAGAATTGTATTTTAATTAATGCACCTTCAAAAATAATATTCCAGTGTATTGGGTGCCAGGATGTAAATAATTGTTAGTTCTGTGCGTTGAGGACTTTCAAGGGTGGAGCATGTGAGTTGTACCACGAGTCTCGTGTACAACCCAAACTGATTGTGTGTGGTGCATCGTCTTCTGTTGAGCAAGGACCACCTGACATATACTCAGATTATGTTCTAGCAGTTGAAATTTCTAAATGACACTGACTGACAACCTGCAATATACATCTAGATAGATAGATTTTTTTCCCCCTTTCTCTCTCAAGAACAAAACCCTAAAGTAAAATATTCCATGAGGAATTCAGTACCAGAAATGCAGCAGTCTAGTTTCATTTAAAATTATTCATAGTATCCTGAGAGCTGCTTAAAATATTTTTGCTATTCAATAAATACTTTTTATACAAGTAGAACAGTATATGTCTGAAAATTACCTGGAATCACTGGTATCTGTCTTTCCACATTTTACATAAATGGATCAAATTCTTGAAATGCCCTGATTATTCCTCAGTCTCCAACATGGCACTGAAAAGTAGTAATGGAGGAATGTAATGGAAAGCTCATACCTAGTCTATGGGCAGCATTTCCATGCCTCCTACTTTGCACAGCCAAGGAAACCTGTGCAGATAGCACATGAGATGCAGTTTCTCTTTCTGATAAGGTAAGAATGTTAAACATGGATTCATTTGATCCTAATCACCCCAGGGAATACAACTGTGTTTCCCTTCTCTGTTCATCCCACAGTTTACAAAAGAAGTTAGGCCAAAGGGATGTCTGAGAACTTTTCTAATGATTAATAGAAGGCATAAATAAACTGATGTAGTTCCTCAAATTAAAGAAAATCATGTAAAAACAAAACTACCATAGCATTCTAACCAACTAAGGTGCTTTTGTAGTCTGGAATCCATGGTCAGTGTGCTAGGTATGAGTCAAGTCAGGTCTTTTTACTGCTCCTTACCAGTGGCTTGTATCAAGAGAAGAAAAGTATGTTGATTTTTTAAAAGACATCATGATTACTGTTCTAATTAGCATAATGAACAGATGTTTCAAAATTCATACACTAAATAAGTTCTATTAGTGAAATCATGCAGTGCCCCTGTTCAGTGAAATTTGAAAGCACCACGAAATCAGGAAGCATTCCCATTTTTTGTCCCTTCCATGGGTCTTTATTTTTCCTAACACTTGTTTGAGCTGAATACCTGTTTGAGATAAAAGACCACAAAAACCCCAGGTACATAAAGTGTTAACTGATTACTCCTCAGTTAATCCCAGATTTCACAGAGTGGTGAATTACCAAATACTTTGGGTTATCTTAATGACTTACAGTAAATGTACCAAGACCTTACTGTAGTCTGGTTTTTAAATATTTGTTACTACAATATCATTCAGACATTAAAAAATCTTCATTTTAATGCATACATAAAAAATTGAAATGAATTGCTATAATTGCCTTACTTTCGTATCAGAATATTCAAATTAAGAAGATCAAAAAATGTAAAAGAAGAATATGTTTTGTTCATGTTTGTATAATGCATTATAATGCTTTGAACATGTACAATTAAGCTAACTCAAGAAACATATATTTCCAATTTGCTTTTTGTCTGATACAAATGTGAAAGAATTGCCATTCACTTGTTTCAGCCCATTTACCTGAGATCAGACATTGCTTTTGTTTACCTGTTCACAATATCTTATCCAGAGCATAATTTAAATCCCTTGGGATTGGGATACACATCATGTACATTTTTATTTTCTTAAAAATAGTTGAAAAACATGTTTATACAATTCTGGAGTCCCATGTAACAGAAACCTTAAAGTCATTATCTTCCAGAAGAAAAAAAAAAGAAAAACAAAAGGAAATGGAGAAACATGCTATTTATCTTTCAGTATCACTTCTTGTGGTTAAAAAAAATTGTTCAAACATACAAATCCTCTGTTGAATTACTCTGCTTCTTGTACAGCAAGTATTCATTTTAATTGAGCTCCAGGTCAAAAACTCTATGTATTATACAAAGGAAACACGTCCTACTCATATCCTAATAAGTGCCAAATCCCCTTCAGCCTTCCTTTGCACCTTAGTAGTGCTCTTCCAGCCGTTACCAAAGGCAGGTTACAACTCTCACATTTCTGAGGACAGCATTCATTTACACATCCTTTTCTTTTCTGTTCCCTGCATTTTGAACACTTTCCAGAGGTTTAAATGCTTCTTTTGTTATTCCAAATATCACACAACTGTCCTTTTTGGGGATGATTTCTCTGAAATGGTCGTATCGACTTTTTCCTCTGTGTTCAATATTGGATACACTTTGATTGCTTTGTTAATCTTACCATAAAAAATGAATACTCATATTGATGTTGCTAAGGTACCAAGAGTTTCTAAGAAGATTCATATATAGTGTATTGTATACTTTACATCTTAGAGAAATCTTGCAATTATCTGATTCGGTCCAGCAGGTTTATGTTTCATTTCTTTCTTTTCTATGAATTTTTACGCCTTTTTTTTT